>VUQR01011330.1:5581-65671 GCA_015108515.1 Hemichromis elongatus
CGTAACCCCCCCCCCCCTCCCCTTTGAAATGTGCAATCCTTTAGTTTCCGTGTACATATTTTCTTTTTGCGTCGCTGCCATCATCAGATTTCTGTGTGTATTTATTTTGGCTTGCCGACACTGATGTAAGCCCGGTGTAATCACCTCAGTGTCCGCGAGGTCTTGTTATATAAGTGTTGTTACCCGTGATGTAATGGGGTGTGAGTGCGAGCGCGTGTGCGAGCGTGTGAAGAGTTCATTAATGTGGGCGCTTGGACCGCGGCCACGAGAATCTCCTGAAAGTGAGTCAAAAAAAAAATAAACTGAAAAAAAAGATAAGCAGAGAGCGATTCCTTCCACTTTGGGGGGCACTTCAGCGTGAAACTCCCTCCCACATTCCCTCGTGCTCCGCGCCGCGGAGGTCCTCGTTGCCATGGTGATCTCATCGCCCAATTCAGCCCCTCTTCACTTGACCCCTTTTGATGAAATCCTGCCCGATTCTCGCCTGCCTGTGTACAGATGTACTGTAGGTTGTACTGTCGGGACGTGTTTTTCGAGCGAAGCTGCAGATAGATTGGGTGTTAACATCTGCTATTTTTAAAATGTACCTTCAAACAGCGCTTTCACTGCATTCCTCATTTTAACTTTAGCAAATGAACTCGGACTCTCGGGAGCTTTTAGAAAACAAGAAAACAAAGCGGTGAAAAAGTGCGTTATTAAAATAAGACGTGAATGCTTTTCAAAAGAAACCTGCAGCATTGTAGCCTCTGATAGGCTGAATATGATTTTTTTTTTTTCTAAATCAAAGGAGAACAATGCCTGTGCATGCACTACTAATTCTTATATGGGGAAATATTGACAAGCACAGAGGATTTATTTTAATGTCTGAAGTCTTATCATTGCAGCTATTGATTATTTCTCTAATTTCATCAGAAATCCCTGCCCCTATAATCGCACACAGAAAAAAGCCTGTGCACAATAAAACACCCCCCAAAATTAGTTCATTGCACCTTATCAGCCACTGCCACAATTACACCTCCCCTCTCCAAACCTTCCCTCCTCCCTGCCCTCTTCTCTGAAACCACTTTGCTTCAGCCAAAAAGAATCCAAATCAAAATACAGCTACTTTTTAGAAAGACCAAATTGTGTTCTGTCTTTCCCCCCCTCCCTCTCCCATGCCTTTTTCTGTAGTTGTGGTGGTGGTGGTGTAACAATGTGTGCATTACAGCAATTTACACATGCAGAGCCCCGTGTCAGTGCAGTGCAATTACACTTGATTACACTCTCAAAGTAGCTCACCAGTAAAGTTTGTTGTAGTTGGTGTTTTTTTTCCCTAATTAAACCACAGTCTGTAAACAAACATCACATGGACTCCAGAGTAGCTCACTTATTCGATAAACTGCATGTAAGAGATGGGCGTGTCCACTGCAGCGTCACGCATTGGTTTGTGAACACCTGCTTTGGAAGCGCCGAACTGTCATCGTCTTTGTTTTTTGAAACTGGACGTGATGAGCAAGGCACAGAACTGACTGAGAAACCAAGGAAAGCTGCAGGCTTTCTTTATACCTTTCTTTATTGGCTTTTTAACTCCAAAGTGAACAGAAATAATATTTCAAATTGAGACAAACTCTTCAAGGTTACAAATTCAGGGTCAAAGTAGTCTGTGAGTGTTGGTGAAACCATGGACTGGAATATATATATATAAAAGATAGATGAAACCACCATAACGTCCCCCACAGGGATGTGAAAACCAGCGTACAAGCCTCAAACTGAGCATTTCAGCTGTCAGCAGCATGTGTGACATCAACTCCCAATTTGATGCCTTCAGATGAGCTTTTCTGCCATCGCCATCATGGTTGCAAAAAAAAACGGCTGACATAAAATCTTTAATCAGTTAGAATATTTCCATTTTGAAACGAAGCGACACATTACTGAATAGTCACATTTTTTATGTGTCCTAAAATAGTGACTGAGCCCATAAACTTTTTTTAAACACTCTAAAAAAACAACAGCTAGCCAATGAAAAGGTATGCTGTGCAGCATACTCGGCCTTTTTATCCATTTTACTCTAAATTGGAATATAATTTGCAAGGTAAACTACTTGAAAACACTAATTGACACCCTAAACTTACAAGATGAAAGAATGGAGGTTTAAGGCATTTCTACATTGGCTTTACTTTTCAGGCCTAAACCACCCCCATCTTTTATATGCAGTCTTTTGTCAAATAAATCTGTAACCTTGTCCTGTAACTGTAGCACGTTTTGTCTTTATGCCAGTTGACAGTATGTGAAGAAAAGCTGAAAATGTCTCTGGTTTTGTCCTGACATCTGAATTCTGTTAGACCTTCTGACCAGACCGTTTTGTTTTGGGTTTGTTTCCTTTGGTTAGGATTACCATAGGAAACAAACCCATTACATTACATTATCAGTCCCACTCATACAACAAACCACAGTTTGCTTGCAGAGAAGCAAAGTCAGCCCGTCACTGAACGCCAAATGTCATTATTCTCTCATATCCAAGCTAATCGACCTAACGGAGGGAACAGCTGAGACGTCAGATATCCCATGTAAATGTGCAGAGTTTGAATGCACAAGAAAAGCATTTAAATTTTCAATTTTGTGTCTTTTTCTTGTGACTTCTTTTCTTTTCATTTTTGATAACTGGCTCCTGTTCATTTGTTAAATGTTCCTGGCAGCATCAACGAGGACAGATTTTTTTATTTTTTTTGAAGTGTGTTAAGAATCACCATGGTAACGAACATTCAATAAATCACAAATCGGATTGTTGATGGATATGAGACCCTGTATGTAACCTTGTATTACTGTGAAGTAAATGCTTGTAGGTGAGTGGCACTGTATTTGAAATACTTAATAAAGAACTATGTCTCATAGGATACAATTGCACTCTTTAAGTTATTTATGTTCCTCCTGAGCAGTGGCTTTCAGTTGTGAAAGAAACATTTACAGCCATACTGAGAATATATAGGTATGAACTGGCTGGTCAAAACATACAACCACTGACAGGCAAAGATAAAGAAATCATTAAACTGACTACACTTTGTTGCACACTAAGCCACGCCCCCATGCAATACTGTTCAGGAATGATTCCAAAATACAAAGAGCCCAAAGTGATGTCCCAGCTTCTAAATTAGCCACATCCTAATCCAACCGAGCACTCAAAGGATACAGAAGTCCCATTCCACAACTAGCACTAACCAAAGGATCCACTGCCAGCCTCTCAGTGACACCCCCAAAAATCCCATGTCCATGCCAATACAGTCAGAGTTGTTTTGGATCTGCACATTGTTAGGAATGTGGTTTTAATAATTTTTCAACTCAACTCATGTGCCAACTAAGTACTCAATGTTTTGCTCTATGCTTTACAAATTAAACTTATACTTTTCCTCTTAAAGAATTTTAATCTTAACTTACGTGATAGGACATGATAAGAAACACATTTAAACATTTTTGTTGTTGTTTTTTCTAGTGAATAGCAAGAACCCTTTTGGGAAGTTGTAGCAGGATTGTAGATCTACTGTATCAGTGTGTATTTGTCCTAAGTTAAAAATATGATTTAAACTCCCTGGTGTTGACCATTTTGCAGCATATCTGTCGATATTGTTCCACTATCTCTAAAAGGCAGAAGGTCTATGCTGTTGGGCTGAGTTATTTTAGGTTACCTTGGTAATCAAGGACATGATTGACTCCCTCATGCAAGATTGTCACAACAGAACAGTAAGACAAGCACGCATGATTTATAGACGCTCATTTAAGAAGAGAAACTACATTGCTAGAAAAGCAAACAAGCAAAGAAAACTGAAGACCTGTTGAACTAAAAAACTCATTAATTCAAGTCTTTTTAAGAGAAATGTTAAAAAAGAGCCTGAACAGATGGAGGAGGACCAAAAGGCAAGATACATATCTTGCTTATACCCCTCTCACCCCGTGGGCGGTCGTTATCCTTCAAGCTCAGGTCCTCTACCAGAAGTCTGGGAGCTTGAGGGTCCTGTGCAGTATATTTGCTGTTCCGAGGACTGCGCTCTTCTGGACAGAAATCTCAGTGTTGTTCATGGGATCTGCTGGAGCCACTCGCCCAGCTTGGAGTCAGTACACCAAGTGCCCCGACTACCTTCTTATATTCTCGTATTTATGAATTTTTAAATCATTATAGTAAAATAACTATACTTATTATAGAAATACAGTTTACAAATATAATTTTGTTAAATTGCCTAAATAAAAGACTAATCAATCATTTTAAAAAAATTAAGAAATATTTAACAACAAACCAGGCAGTTGTGGTGATGCTCACCAGGTCCCAGCCGAACTCCCATGTCCAGAAAGATTTCTCTTGATTGCAAGGGAGACTGGGGTTCGAATGCACCATGTTCAAGGTCTTTATTGCTGAGGTGGCTGACAGGAGCTGTGGTTGTAAGACGATTGATGTCTGGCAGAAAACTGTGGACCCCTCTGTTGGAAACCACCAGTAGGGAGGGCCGTCAGGCTGAAGAAGGAGGGTTTCTGGACTTAGCTCCGAACTCCTGGAACAGGAAGCAGTTGGAAGGCCAAAAAGACAGCTGCTTTATAATTGTAGAAGAAAAAGTTTAGGAGTTGGAGGAGTTCAGGGAGACCATGTTAGAGGAGCCCTCAAAGAAGTTCTGGCAAGCCATCCAATGACTACAGAAAGGGAAGCAGGGGTTTGCTCAGGTCATATTTGAGTGGGGAGTAGAACATCTGCCCTGGACTGGAGATATTGTCGTTTGGGGGAAAGAGCACTTTGAGGAGTTCCTAAAAGCAGTCAAAAAATCCTATGTGGAGAAGGCAGATCTTGAAGACTAAGGCAAAGCCATATCAATTACACTGCGAGGTCACTGACAGGGTAGATGAGAAGCCCTGTGATAGGAAGGCACCAGATTTGGATTAGATTTGCCCTGAGATGCTAAAGCCTCGAGGCATTGTGGAAATGTCTTGGTTGAAGCACCTCTTTAATGTTAGGTTGTAATCTGGCATTCTGCTTGTGGAGTGGCAGACTGGGGTGGTGATTGTCATTTTCAAAAAGGAGAGCTGAAGAGAGCATTCCAGTTATCTGGGTATCGCACTTCTCAGGTTCCTGGGAAAATTTCATTCGGGGTGCTGGAAAGGAGGGCACAGCTAATGGTGGAACCTCAGATTTAACACAAGCAATGCAGATTCCAACCTGGTTGTAAAACAGTTGCCCAGATCTTCACCCTTGCAGGACTTCTGGAGGGAGCAGAAGAGCCTGACCATCCGGTCTATATGTGTTTTATAGGCACAGAGAAAGCTGACAAGTATGGGGTTCTGGGTCTGCTGCTATTAGCCTCCAGGTTCTTGTAAAACCAAAGTGAGAACTTTGTCAGCATACTTTATATAAAGTCAACCATGTTTTTAATAGATATTGGACTGCACCAGAGTTACACTTGTCTCTGATCCTGTTTTTGACTTTTATGGACAGCGTCTCAAGGTATAACCAAGCTGAGTAGGGCAACTGCTTTGTGAACCTCAGACGAGCATTTCTGCATTTTGAAGAAGATGTGGTTCTATTGGCTTGATCAGAGAGTGACCATCAGCATGCACTGCAGAGATCTGCTGCCAAGCATGAAATGAATAGGGTGAGAGGTCAGAGTTCTCCCCCGAAAATCAACAGAATGCTCCTTCTGAGATACCAGGGACAGACAAAAGAGTTAAAACATCTTGAACTCATTCATATGGTGTAGTGTCAGCGGTAAGTAGTGAAGAGAGCTTAGCTAAAAGACAAAGTTTTGAATTTACCTGTCCATTGACCTCCCAGCCCTCTGCCGTGGTCATGAAATCTGGGTGAATACAGCCACAGCTACTGCAAGTCAAAAGAAGTCCATGGAGGTGGTTTGGGAATCTGGTTAAGAATCTTCCCTCACTTTGAAGTCACCACTTTATCAAATTTGGCCGTCACCATCTCAGTTTTTGGAGTCACGAATGAAAACATTTGGACAACTTTGGTTAGTAATGTACCTCCATAGACAATTTTGAGGTACAAACATGAATACTTCCTAATTAGTAACACAAATTTCCAATACAGTATAGTAAAATACAAATGAAAGAAATTCACCAATACAACAAAAACACTGCCAAGCGTTACAGTTAGCTAAGTTGATGCACAGCAAACGACTAGAAGCCAGGTTAGCCTGCTACTCCAAGAGGCCACACCCCTTGAGATAACTTCATTGTTGCCTTGACAGTTTTAATTTAGTTTTAATTTACCCTTGTGAAAGGGTAAATGAAAACTATAGAGAACTAAAACCTTTTTCTGCTAGGTTGTAAATATATTTGATTTCTGCTGTAAAGTTTATGGAAGTCTATAGAGATTCACTTGTTTTGAAGCAAACAACCATTGGCCAGTTAAGAAGCTGCAGTTTTTGGCACTAAAGCATTAGCCAACTAGAGGTTCCCTCCTTTTCTAGGGGCAGAGTTAAAAACCCTGCAGTCATAAGTAAAATACATAAATTAATTTTGTTTTAATTATATAAAGATTTAGTGTTAAGGATTGGTTACCCAAACACATTCCAGTACTCAGGTGTCTCAAGCATATGCTTTGTTTTAACTTTGTTCTTTGCTAGCTAAAACTAGCTTGAGGTGACATTGAATTATAGCTGTACCTTGCTAATGAAACAAGATAGCCACTGCTGGCAAAAGCAAATAACACACCCAGTTATGGGCTCCGTACTTTATACATAGCAATCTTTGATAACTAGAAAAACATAGTATTTCATAGTCAAAACAATAATGTGTGTTGAATTTAATCACCAAAGGAAAGAAAATTATAAAAAATTATATTCATTATTAAACGTGTATCGGTGTTGTTGTAATACAGAGCCATGGAGACATCAGTGAGCTAAAGACTTCTGTCATACATTGTGAATTTTACACCTTATTGTCTTTGTATAATGATGTAATAGTTACATTGTTATTATTTTATTGTGTCTATAAATCAAAATCTCTTAATCAGAGTAACAAAAAGGCAATAGGTGTACATTTAATAAGTGAACTCTGAACTCACAGAGGACACATCGAGATGTACCAGTTCAGACAGCACCATAATAAGTTGTATGCAGTCTTGTATAAATACTAAGAAAAAAAACATGATTACAATCTTTATATTTTGAAATGTAGCTTAAAATACATGAAACAGATTGGCAGCAGAAAAACAATATTCAGTGTTCAGAAGAAAATAAGAAAAACTCATTTTGCATGTGCATAAATATTAATACTTATTATTGAGGGACTACTAAGCCGCAATGTACCTGGAGGGGCAGTTCAGATGGCTGTGCTCAGTTGTTGACTATTACTCATATTTCATTGCGATATGAAATTGAAAATATTAATTTATATTTCTCAGCTGCAATTAAATTAATGGCGGGGCAGCACTGCAGTCTCACCATGGACATAAATTAATGAGTAAACAATCCTTTAAATCTACATAACCTTTTGAAACTACAGGCCTGCTTTTGGTAAATGATTGACTAATAAAGTGAGTTTTACTTCCCAGTGGTATGCTGGTTAAAAGTGAGAAAATGTTAATATATATATATATAGCTTGGGGCCTATTTTTGTGTTTGTATTTAAACAGGTTGATGCCATTTATATACACGTTATTTCAGGGCACACAGACATGCTCACAGACAGTCGAGAGGGCAACACATATGGGCTTCAACAGGCAGACACAGATAATCACAAACACCACACAGCTTATCCTCAGTAATGTTCATAAAAGGTGGTGTAATGCGCTCATTGCACCATGACAACCTACTTTCCTCTGAGAGTACATTAAGAATTAACTATCTTTACACAAGCAGCTATAGCTGACCTAAATATCGCTGCCTGAACTGTATGCCTGTCTTTGTAATGTAAGGCAGCAGCAAGCTTTTGCTATTACACTGCTATGTAACTGATATAATATAAACATAACTTATTCATATGACATAAACATAAACCATTAATGTAAGTATAACATTAAATTATATGCAGTTATTAAATGACTCTGTAAACATGTGCAGACCACAGAAGTCAGAATTCCTATTATCAAATTAGGACAGTAAACCTGGCTTATCAATAGGTGCTCTATACACCCCAGTTTCCCAGGAGGCTGGAATACATGTGAAAAATAAACAAAGCACAATGAAACGACCCGCAGATAGGCATAAAGATGTTATCTCAACAGCAGCATATTTTGTTCATGCATATGCATGTATAGATGCATTGTACATACATATCATGAAGCATTAATAGTCACACACATTCAAGTTCTCGATACAATATGTACCAAAGTACTCTCACATATACTTGGAGCTATTATTTTAAATAACCTGAAAACCACTGCTCTGAGAATCTGGATGTTACAAACCATTCCTTTTTGGAAATTGGTGGTTGTATATCCACAGTGATCAAACAATCTTGTAGTTTTTGACCATTTCAGAACTTATTAATGCTCTTCTTCTGCTGGATTGAGTGAATGTTTGCTAAGCTTATTAAATTAGCATAGAAACACAGTTTCTAGCTTGCACATATTTACAGAGTTGAAAATATCTGTTGCCTCTGTTTGTAGTTCAAAGAAAATATTTGTGATGGAAATCTACGGCGTACCTTTTCTAGATGTTAAGAAATTGTTCAATATTATTGTGCAAAATGTTTTATTTTATTACAAAATAAATTAATGTTATTATTGACCATGTTTACTGAACACTGCCTGTCATGTTCAGTTATTCTACCTCAGTTATATCTATGTTCACAAACTGGCCGGTCTCTTAGGCACACCTATTTAACTGGTTATTAATGCGAATATCAACTATTAGGAACTGGATTTATTTTGTACTTTGATTTCTTTACATAGGTTAGAAAAAGACTTGCATCATGGCTGTTCAGTAATAGTAAAGACGTCTGCTCCTCTGTTTGACATGTGGGTATGGAAGTGAAGTTGTTCCAGCGGGGTTTTGCTCTGAAGCCGCCCCAGAGCCCCGCTGAGGTCAGTGGGTTCGTAGCGTGAATCCTCCCGGTGTCCTTAAAGACGGGTCGCATGACCACACCCCTATGACGACACCGTGTCGTAGATCAAACTGTATCCGTTTTCACTTGTGGGTCAAGTTAAAAAGTAAATGAGCGCAAAACCGGCTGGTATGTCTTTCATAATAAAAGTCTGATCTCGCGGGACCCTGGGCACAAAATCAGCGCCATCATATGATACACTTTTAAACTCGTGATGAAATGTCTTGAGGTTAGAATGAACCCTTTTAGCGTTTATCTTGTATCTGGGCTGTTTGTCATGGCAAAACAACTTAATATGTATAACTTTTAAGATATCTTTATTCGACTCAAATCAGAACACGATTCCTGATTTTTAAATTTTATTTCTTTACATATCTTATATTTTGTTACACTGAACATATTCCGGAGTGTAGTCACGGTAGAGTGCATGCTTTGAACGTATTATTTTATGTGCTAAAAAAACTAAACTTTGTGTTATGCCGAGGTATGTAATAGGAGAGGGTAACAAATGTGAAAATAACCGGCCTTACAAATACAATCCTTGTACCCAACACATATGAATCAGGGCAAAAAATAATTATAAAAAGTGTATGTGCCCCTTTTTTATTCATTTAATACAAATAGATGAATATTATTTTAAAATGTTACATTTTTGTTTTTAAGTATATCTTTAACATAACCCTAATAATATAAAATTTACACCTTATTCTTCATGGCGACATTTATTTTGAAAGGCCCTGCCAGAAGTGCAGCCTAATCTTTTAGCTATGACACTCGCTCTTCAGGATTATTCGTAAACTCAAGTGCCCCCCAACCCGCCGATGAGAATTGCAACTGTTTTTTTTTTTTTTTTACAACTGACACACTTCCCATTTCGATCAGGTCAGTCTCTCCCAACTCCTTTCTCTACTTGTACAGTTCGCTGAACCCTGAACCCAGTAGCTAACCACAGCGTAGCCAACAGCAACAACAGCGCTGTTACTCAGTGACAGCAAACAGGACGCACACTGCACGCGCGGATCCACGCCCTCTATCTCTCTGCTTGTGTTTATATTTTATTCTGAGCCCGTAAAAGTGGTTCTAACCCGTGGAGCCGGCTCCAAAAGTGTCCCCCAGTGTTATTTTGTGAGTCCCGCGGACGGCACCAAGTCAAGCACAGAGGGGGGTCTGCTGTACGAGCCCGTAAAACTTTATTAACGACCGAATTAGCTTCAGAGGAGAGATGAGTGCTTCTGGTCTCCCACCCTCTCATCTCCAAAACGTTAGGTTTCTGCACCAATGAAGGGGAGGGAGAGACATGAGGAGGAGGAGGAGGAGGAGGACGGGGTGGTGGTGGAGAAGGGGGTGTTTAACAGTCCTACAACCATCTTCTGTCCCGTTTATCCGCCATATAGGCCAGCTCGATACTGCTGTGAACTAACTTCCTGCATGTGGCTGTAGCTTGAACGGGATTTCTGGGCTGAGCGGTCACTGCTACTGTCCATGCGTGAGCCTCTTCGCCCCCCTCCGTGGATGGTGCGGAGTAATATCATCTGGAGAGGCCGAGGCCGACATTTTACCCCGGTCCGGAGGAGCATTAACTCGGAGGGGACATCCGAGGACACGCGTTAAGGTAAAGCCCGTCTCGCAGCTTTGTGCCTTTGGACAAATACATAAGGATTTACGTAAAGTTTTACGACCGAGAATTAACTGACAAAATATTTAAAGCACATATAGAAAAAAATATGACGGCTTTTAACGGTCTTCTGTGATAAAAATGGCTACTTTCACACGGATTTACACACTGTAGCTGTACGATAAAGAACTATACTTTTGAATTTGGAATAAATGCCCCACGTTCACAAAAACATCTGGAAATATATGCTTTCCGCGAGCGATATACGTAACAAGTTAGCTTTTATTTTAATGTACCAAATAACACTTTTACTACACCACTTCACGCTACATAATACATATACCGTTTTGTTTATTTTTCCTATATACGGGGGCAGGCAGATTTTGCTCCCGGTGTTTATTCTCTTTCATGGCTTAAACTTTACTGTTTCGCGCCGACAAAACCCACATTTAATGACGGGCATAACTTGCCTCGGCCTGTAACAGCCACCATCAATCGGCAGCAGCACCTGCAGGTGGACCTACAGTAGCCAAAGTTGTTCTGAGATTTATTCAACTTTAATGTAACGAAAGTCCGAGTCGGTGTGGACAGAGAGCGGCCACCTGACCGCAGCTGGGGCCGTTAAAGCGCCGGAGCCCATCCGCGGGCTCTCAAATCGGCCGTATTAACAATTAATATTGGACATCCGGTGGCACTGCCAGCTGCGCCCCATTTTTATTGTCTGTGCGCTGAATGGATCCCTGTTGTCTCGGCTGGATACTCCGCGAAGCGTGGTGGCTGCTTTAGGTATGAATATTTATCTCTGCTTTATATTGCAGTTTTAAAAAAAGTAAAGTAAGAATGCATAAAATGTGAATATGAGGTGTGAAAGAGAAAGGAGGGAGGCTGGATGTGGGAGCGCTCTCCGGCTCGCCGTGCCATGCGGGACACGCTGCTGGCTGCCACCATGGCACCTTCCCTTCGTGCTCTGGCTCTTTATGTGCTGCTGCTGTTGTTTCATCCAGCTGTGCGGGGACACAGCACCGTTGTGCCCCGTCAGTTCGGTTCCACCGATCGGGTCAGTAATTAAAGGGTTTATTCGGGAATATTGCAGACGCGCACTGGATGGACGGAGAAGAGAGGCGAGGGGCGGCAGAAGGGGGCCACTTTTGCTCTCCATCGTTACGGGAAACGGAGCTCCAAGGACACGGAGAGGCGGGGGCGCATCCAGGTCGTTTTGGGTGTTTGTTCTTGTAATTTTTTTTCTTTGCAGTTATTAACATGTCTTAATTGTATAACTGGAGATGGGGAGATTTTTCTCAGGCAGACCGACCTTTGTCCGCCGCCCAGATTTTTGGAGCTTTAATTTGGCAAATTGGCTTCCCAGACAGACTGACAGCCAGATCGTCTCTCCTCCCCACTCTTCCGTCTCCTCCTCGCTGTTTTCGGCCACACTCTCTGCCATCACAGCCTCTCACTGGGCTCCTTCTGAATTTACTTTTTTCTCACTTCCAGTCTCTCTCCTTCGCGCGTAACCTCCATTCATTCGTGCAATTCGCCATCAGCCTGGAGTGTTTTTTTTTTCTGATTTTTTTGTAAAGAGGCCTCCAGCTGCTAAAGGTTCAGTGTCTGGTCAGACTGCTTTAAATTTGCCTCGTGGTCCAGTGTCAGAATGACTTGCTTCCACTGTCAGACGTGTGCGTTATAACCAGCTAGCACTATAATACGTTAATTCAGAAAGTGCAAAAACAAGTTTTTATGAAGAAAGCCTGATAGTATATGGAACAAAAATACCACAAATCATCACATGACCTTTAGAAAACTTCTAAATAAATAATAACAAAGAGAAATAGCTGGCGCTCCTCAAGCAGGCTATACTTATATCCTTGCTTTCAGACTGTCATGGGGACAGCTGCCACACCATGGACACAACCTTCCTGTTATACTTTCAGTTAGGTTAGGGTCCACTTTAAGCACGTATGCAGTGTTGCATTAAAGAAGGTATGAATACTTAAGACCTCTCACTCTCTGGACTTCTAGTTTCATGTGGTGAGATAGTCCACAACTACTGGAGCTCTACAGAAGGCAGAAGGCAAAAAAAAAAAGAAATTTGGACTTTTTGATTTTTGGTTCTTATAATTTTAGTTTCTCTATTAAAACATCTTTCTGTAAGTATTAAGAACCTCACAGCTCCAAGAGCCACTTTACAGTGACATCTGCTGTTTTGATTCCAGACATGAATCCATTCAGTTCAGTTGTTATTTATTTTTATAGCATCAATTCACCGCAACTATTACCTTAAGTCTCATGAAATTGTAAGATAAAGACCCTATAATGCTAGAGAGCAAGCACCAACAACCAGATGTTCCTATGTGAGCAGCGTTTGGTGACAGTGGGAAGGAAGAGCTCCCTTTTAACAGGAAGAGATCTCCAGAAGAACCAGACTCAGGAAGGGGCAACCATCTGCAGGACACAAATTAGCAGTGGCCACCTAGTAGCAACTTTCAACCACCATAAGCTGCTGCTTCTTATAGACACATGGAGGTTTCAGCGGTGGTTGAACTATGCTCCTGATGTGTTTTAGGTATCTTTTGGAAACAGGCATCCTCAGGGCAGACTCCTTTGCCATACATGCTTCACGGAGCAAAATTAATGCATTCGCAAGATGCCAGCATGCTTTCTGAGACAAACTAAGACACAAGTGTCATTTTATTTCAGTTTGGACATTATGAAATATATAACATTTCACTACTGATCATTGAGCTCCCTCTGCTGCAGTCTCACTCTGCTGCAGCCAGTTTCTCTTGACAACAGGATTAAAAGGAGATTTCTGAGAGAGTAAACTGGAAGGGCCTCAGATTTCTGTCCAGAGCCTCATTTACCCTCTGATAGCGAAATTCACCCCCACACTTTCTTTCAATCTTGCAAACAGGGGAGCTGTAACCCTGGTGTCATGGTGATACTCTTTACCTAAATAAAAACTCCACCACCTGGATTACAGTAGGGCTGAAACAGTTAATGGATTGATCAACTAGTTCATCAGCTGAAAATAACCAATAACTTATTTTGAGTTTTAATGTTGTTTTCTTCTTTTAGTTCGAAGCATTAAGTATGTCCGTTTTCCAGCATGTCATTTAAATGACAGTAAACTGACTGGATCTGCGTTCATTGTAGATTGGGTAAAACAATGTGTCCGTTTGGAATGTAGGAAATTGTAAATAAGTTACTTGCCTTTTTTTTAAAAAAAAAAAACAACTATTTTTACAACCAAAAATGGGGAAAACAAATGCCAGATGAATCAATAACAGTGCAGCTGTTTGCAGCTCTTGAATGTACTGTAAATGTGTTTTGGAAGGGTACACTATGGCATGACACAGATTCTTTTGAATACTCTGCCCTGTGTTACATAACAAGCTGTTGCAAGGATATGGGTTCAGTTTTATTTTGCATTTTTCTGTGCCCACACAGTGTTCACAGGATAATTGCTCGTGCATTTATAATAAACTAATAGAAAAGTCAGCTCTAAGTGTAGCTAGGGTTAGAAATGGCTGCAATTACTGTAGGTTCTGAAGGCATTGAAAGGTCCTCTGTGGCGGGGGACGGGTAGTAGTGGGGGGGTCTCCATAACAAGGAAAAGTAAATTTCGTCATGCACAACCTGCACTACATGAACCATTTTCTTACCGCATTGTGAGTGTTAGCATATATATTTACTTTGTCAGTGCGCGTCCAATGTTGTTACATAAGCCGCAGTTGTGCTGGCATCCACTTTGCTTGCGGAGTCTTGTTTACAAAGGGCTAAATGCATCGTTGGCTGAATGTAAAGCCTATGGTTATTGGTTGGTGTTGACTTTTTTGTTTCCCTGCTGCCTTACTGTGAACTCTGTGAGTGTGTTTATGAGCAAAGAGCCCTTTGGACCGTGCCCTATATTTAACCAATGTGCACAAAAGGATTTCTCAGCTGTTATTGCAGAAGCCACCTATATCAGCCGTGGTGTGAACAAATATAAATACAAGTCTGTTTGGTGTATCTGTTTCATTGTGCAAATTTCCCCTGTAGAGGCAGCAAATAGCCAGTGGAGCTCTGTTTTCATATAAACCGGATTAAAGGAAATGGTAAATACTAGGCCGTGGACACATTTGCATGTGCGCTTTGCTCCTGTTTGCAGGATATATCGGCACAAATGTTGCATCCAGCAACAGAGTAGAAAGTGGCTTGGTAGCCTGCTAAAAGTCATTTTGATTTATCATATTCAAAAGCATGTTTCTTTTTTCTTTTTTTTTCTCTGCGTAAGTGCAGAAACATTCAAAGCTGGCACTCAAACAACTATATTGTTGGTACAAGTGAACTGTTTCCATAATAATCCACATAGCTTTAACCCTTAGCGCAAACTCCCAGAGCTTCGCGTTTCAAACGGTCCCGCTCTTAGTGCTGTAACTTTATGATAAATAATGTGTATCTTTTATTCATTTGTAGACAGCCTAGATTATTATATTTGTTCCACCCGTTGGTTATCAGCTTCAGAGCCCTGTATGTGCCTGATAAGTGTTTGTGTACACAGTATGTTGGTAGCTGGCTTGGCTCATGTGCCAAATACCAGTTTTCCATTTGGCGTGCCAAGGCAGTGTCATAACCGCCCAGCCAATCCTCATTTCCTCATTCTTGTGTGCCTGAGGTCAATCCACAGAGAACATATTATGGCATTGTTCTCAAACACTGAACCAGGGTCTGTGTGAGCTGCTTTCTTCGGCTTTCCACAGGTACTAAACAGTAGGTCTGCATTGTTCCTGCAGCGTGTGTTTGTGTGCGTGCGTTATGTTGCTCGGTATTTCATCATGTTGCCATCTGAAAAGAGCCGGGTGTATTCGGTGCCTGCAGTGTGGCCTCCTCCCTTCTCCTTTAAGGGAGAATCAGAGTTTTGGTTACACAAACATTAATGAAAGGAGCAGCTAAAAGCAACGTCAATGCTCAAGTTTACCCGTATGAGGCAGAGCTAAAGAATCAGTTGTTCGGTGGACCAGTAAGATAGTCCGATGAAAAGCCATTTACTGTGTGTGTTTGTCTGCGCCACTGTTGCTCATAAACAATTAAAACACATCAGTGAGTCACACTGTTGTGCTGTAACATGTAGCTTCAGTATTATGAACACACTGCGGAGTTTTTTTGTTGTTGTTGTTTTGTTTTTTAATCTGGCATATAATCTGTGCATCTATTCATGGCTGAAAATGGTCCTCGACAAATGTGCCATTTCTTCCTGTTCACTGTGCAATAGGCTGAAATCTGTGAAGGCAAAAAACCCACCCGCTTGTCCTGCGCCGATCGCCTGTCTTACCTTTCTATTCCTAGCCCCTTCAAACAGACAAGTACAGGACACATGCTTCATGTGGCTACAAATAGGTCAATGCTGACTTTTGACTTTATAACTCCTGGGATACCATAGTCAGATATCGGTCCAGTCTTTACTCAAAAAGCTACGCCTTATATCAGGGAATATGTGCAGATCTGTGAGGTCAGTTGTTTAATTCTGTGTTTAACCACCAACACCATCCGTCAGTGGGCCAGTTGTTAGCGGGACATGTACAAAGTGTGAAGGAAAGGGTTTGAAGTGTTTCATACTAGCATGTTTGCACATTACTGTCCAAAAGTCTCGACTCATCCCTCATTTCTTTATATTTTGCTTCCAAGAGGCCACACTTTATTATTTAAAAGAGGTCTTGAGCTCCAGTTTTTTGTTTTTTTTTGTACTAATTTTCAGTTCTTGTACCTGTGTGAATCATTCAAACATAAAAAATGTATCTGACTCAAGGGATAAACCAACATTCTGTTTACACATAACAGACAATTTGGTGCCAGACAAAAGATGTGGCAGGCATAAAAACCGTCTACAGCAGATGAACTATCTGACAGTCATGTCCTTAAGAAATACAAGAAAATCCAGCAAAGATTTGACACAGGACACGAGAGATGCATCTGGTCCTTCAGATAAACCATCTATGTTTACCAAAGCCTCATCAGAAGTCTCAGTGGAAGGGAAGTTGTCTTGAAAGAGAGAAAACACTGAGGTATGCTAAATTACTCAAGAACTCGATTCAGTCGCAGCAGGTCTTATGAAATCAATTCCAAACTTGACATTTTTTGGTTCTAATCACTGTCAACATGTATTGTATATCAGCATCACATTGTATATCAGTCTGGGGTGTTGGGGATCTTGTCATAATTGCAGGAATACAAATACAAGAAAACACAAACAAATTTTGATCCACCTTGAAATCTGGAAAGTCGTGTTGGCAATGGAAAACACACTGCCAATCCAGTAAAAGAATACCTAGATAGAAAAAAAAAAAACACTCTAGAAAACATTAGTTATGGATTGGCATACTCAGAGCCAGGTGCTATTAAAACATTGTGGGATCATGGTGACAGAAGACATAACAACAGACAGGCAGCATTCAAAGAATAGCTTTGGATGTCCTTCAGTAAGCCTGGAAAACTATTGCGCTTCAAACTATTCTAAAGACAACTTAAGCTTAATTAACTTTAAGCTAGTTCAAATTGTACAAACTCCAGTTTTTGCCTCATACACTGCATTTTCATGTGTGTTTGCACCGCTAGTTTCCCATTTTTCTAGCTAAATGTAAAGAATTAAGGGGTGGCTGTATGTTTGTAGAAGTTGTTCACAAGTTAAATGTCATGACTGAAAAGCTGTGATTATGATGCTATCCCTGTTAGCCTCTCTGTCCCTTTATTGCACTCAAAGTTGCAGAGATTTTTGTCATCAATTCATTTGTTATTGTTTCACGTCACCTTTTTATTGTGAGAGCCAGTCTAAATGCAATGTGTGCGAGGAGGTGCAAATAGATGGCCAAGGTATCTTTAAGGTACTGAAACTGGAAGAACATATCAACTTCGTACTTATTACCTGATCTACCTGAAAAAATAGCTGAAAGATTACTTAGAATAATTTTTTCCAATAATGTACTTGTGTATTTAAGTAAGGATACTTCTGAAGTTTTTAAAATGTAAAAATAAAGCAAAAACCTATTTTTAAATATTGATATTAATAAAAGGAGTGAACCAGTTAGGGAGTTAAGAGACTAGACAAAGATGGAGTGACTTCTTTTTTGTTTGTTTGTTTGTTTGTATATGACCTTGGCAGTCATGATACAACCTAACACGGCTCGATTCAACTTGTCAGCTAAGATAAACTAGCTTACTTTGCACATTTTTCAGTTAGCTGGAAAAGAGCTAATGTTTAGCCTTGAGGATATTGGCTTCCCCCTGCCCTGCATACTTTAGCCTTTTGATTCCATAGCATACAAAACATGGAGGCTGTTTTGTTGACAGTTTAAACCTAACTAGTGCCTTTTTAGAGCTGTTTAACTTTAGTTCTAATCTTTAGCTTATCTATCCAAATTCTTCTCCTTTACAGCTCATTGATCCTCATCCCACACTGGTCATGTAATGTTTAACAAATGAACATCAAAGTTCTCCTTTAATGCACATAGCAGTAGAAATAACAAATGCCAGAGAATCACATGAATGCCTTGACACACAACAGAATCCAACCTTTATCTAGTGCATGAAAGCTTTTGCATTTGCTGTTTTAAACACTCATTTTAAGAAGGGGTTTCTCAGGAAGTGATATGGCCTACATTTTTGCAGCACCAGCATGTTTTATTTTTTTTTCATGTTGAATGAATGGATGTATTAATAGAAACTCAGCCAACTAATGCCAGTAACAATAGCTGCTTCTGTTGAACAGACAATAAAGAGCTCTGAACTCATTAATGTTTTGCTTTACAAATACAAAATATATTAAAAAAACATCACAATAAACAAACAAAACTGAATTTCACAGATTGCCCTTTTTTGTCAAAGTAGCCGATTCATCTAGGAGCAGCACTGTGGATCTGTTATTAAAAAGACACATTTAAAACCTGCATTTTATCATCTGTACTGCTGTCATCTCCTCCTTTTGTGCCGATCAAACAAACCAGTAGCAAATCAGTAGCAGCAAACAGACAACTTGTGCTGCACTAAGCAAACAAAACAATATAAGGCTTATGTAACACTGTAACGTTTTTGTGTTCATATTATGTATTGCATCCCTAGGTTTCATTGTCACATTGATTTGCTCGCTTTTTTATTGTTTTCTCCTTCAGGCTGAGAAAACGAGAGCTGCAGAGCTGCGACATGTGAAAAGAGCTCACCCCCCTGGCCCTCTCACCTCTCAATCTTAGGTAAGTACTTTCTTCCATTTCTCTTTGTCTCCTTTTATCTTCCTTTACTTCCATCTTTGTGATGAACTCTTCTTTCTCTCATGCGTGTCTGCTGGTGACATCTCAATGCTCAGACCTGAACTCAGTCGAGTTTTTGCTGCAGAACTTACTCACACTCACGTTGGGACTGCGACCTGACAACCTCCTGCCTCGGGCATGCCTCAGGTAAAGTTGGAAAGCTACTGTCGCTCTCACCCATCACCTCTGAATTATTCTCCTCCTCACTTCATTGTTGGATTTATACCTTACTCTGTGTCTGTTTGTGTCTTACCTCCTTTCCAGCCGGGTATGAATGGGATGGAGCCTGCATTTGGCGAGGCCTACGGAGGGCACAGGGGTCTGCTGAGCCCCTACCCTCTGGCCATGTCGCCACAGGGAGGCAGGACAGAGTACGACCAGGTAAGACGGCACAACATGGACAGAGCCACAGATCACGCAGCTTATAGTCGCACCTCGGGTGGCCACTGTGTAGAACACTCAGATATATTTATGCTGCCTAATTTGAGTTGTTGACTCATTGTAGCAATTTAAATGATGTCAATGGTGATTGATTTATAAGTGGACAGTACCTTGTGCACATGCTTTGAAAGTTTGCCTTATTGGCTAGCTTGCTGGCTGTCAGTGCAGTCACGGTTCAGCTGCTTCCCCAGAGAAGATTTCACCCTGATGTCAGATAGACTCCAGATCCAGCATCTGCACCTGGTGATACTGCAGGAGGTGGAAACCTGGTTCGTGTGTAGCTATGCTCAGCACACTGAGGATGCAGAACAGAATAAGCACTGTGATCATCAGTCTGTAAAGTGAGAGACTTGCTGGAGTAGCAGCAGATTATAATGCTCAGTTATAAATTTGCCAACCTGCCAAAAACTGATTCTTAATCTCTGGCAAACAAAGAAAATGTGTGTGTGTGTGTGTAATAAAATATGACCCTTTTTTTTATTTTTATATATTATTTTTGAGTGTAATGATCTCTAAATTCAATTTTCAATCTGTACTATATTTTTATGTTTATTTTCTTTAGGAAAAATATTAATACCACAGGCTTGATGATGATTGGATCATAAACCATTTCCAATTCACTTGATCTTTAACCATTACAGCTTTCACTACACCACACATTACAGCTATTTCTCAGATCTATTTAAACACATCTTTTAACAACACAACAACATGAGAAGAAGACTGGAAAAACATATTGTTAAATAGATGCCCAGGTAAACTGTACTTTTATGATGAAGCCTATATTATTAGGTTACATACAGCGATGAAGTCATCCTTCCATTTCAGTGCAATGGCTGTCACATAATCCTCCTCCTCTGTCTGTGTGTGCTTTCATGCATTAAGCTGCTGCATGTCTCTTCTCTTTAATGTCCTATCATGCCTCTATTAGGAATATAATGAGAGCTCAGCAGCAGTAACCGCAGTGGCAGAAGGTCAGGTGGTCCGTGTATGGCAGAGTGGGAAATATAATTGGGACACAAGACCATTGTTTGTATTCCACATTTGGTTTCTGCTTGAAAAACCATTAAACCTCTATCCCTCTCTCTGTCGCTCTCTCACTTTCTATGTATATGTATACACCACAGATACAGTTTATTTATTCAGTAATGTGTAAATATCATGCCTCACTTGAAAACAAGACAGAATTTTTCACGTGGCATCCCAGTTATCATCAGTCAGTGTATGTGGGCCAGGTGTGAAATAATCCTGACAGGATTACGGCACTGGGGGAGGGTGGGTAATTTTGATTATCTTTTTTTTCCCCACACTACTCATTCTGACCTGTTTTAGTAGCAGAAGCAGATTCAGAATTTAAAGCACTAGTAAATGTTGTCATTTTACACAGAAATTATCTTAAAAATACTGAATGATTTAAAAGTTTGTTTATTTTTTTTTGTGTCAAAAATCAGATGTTTAAGTGTCGTTTATCTCTGTCCCCTTTTTAGAGTGTGCTCCTTATGCTGGGCTCCCCAGCATTGCCAAGGAAACGGCCCTTTGAGTTGCTAAGCGACCTGGTGGACGATGGAGGCTTTGGTGAAGACCTGCACCCAGAGCGCTGGGATGTGTCTGCGCTGGATGAGATGGCTCGCTACACCAAACTGGGCCTCGGGGTCGGAGGGGAGCTGCTGCCCTGCTCCGAGGAGGCTGTGCTAATGGGCTGCTGGGGGAGGAGCCGGGAAGAGCAGGAGGAAGAGGACGAGGAGGAGGAGAGGAGGAGGAACAGACACGTAGCCCCTCCTGGCACCCCGGAAGTCCAGAACACTGCTTCAGGGAAGGAGGAAGAAGAGGAGGAAGGGTGTATCTCTGTTGCCCGGACAACAGAGCTGTGTGTTTCAGGAAGAGCGACTCAAGGCGGGCAGGATGAGGGGGCGTCAAGGGAGCGCACAGTGGAGGTGTATCAGGTGGCTCAAGAGGAAGAGGAAGCAGCAGCAGCTGCAGTAGGACTGGCTCTGGAGCACTGCAGCGAGGAGCACAACTACTCCTTGAGCCAGGGAGGGGAACAGGGGGCAGGACCTGCTCACAACTCCCAGACAGAGGAGGTGCAGGTGGCAGAGAATCAGCAGGAAGTGCAGGGTATGGAAGACAGCCAGGCTGAGACTGAACCGAAGCTGGAGGATGAGGATGAGGAGCAGGACGAAGATGAGGAAGAGGAGGAGGAAGAGGGAGAGGAGGGAATGGAGGAGACAGTGGTGGAAGCTGAAATTTCGAGCTCTTCGGAAACTGAATGTGGTGAGTTCTGGCTTCAGCGTGTGTGTGTGTGTGTATGATGGCGAGGACATCTCGGCTCATCACAGCGTGGCCAGCAGCCTGTCTGCCCACACACGATCCATTTTGTTCTGTCTCCAGTCCAGACGAGACCTCAAACCGTCTCGTCTGACTTGGTTGGCTGAGCGCAGGCACATGTGATACCAAATTTTGCGGGTGTAATTCCCAGACATCACACTGCTTCAGTGAGTACAGTGTTACTGTTATAAAATGGCTTTGAGAGCTGAAGTGTCTTTGGGTATTGAAATACCATCTGTAACAGGCACGCTGCTTTGTCTCTGGGATGGGGTGGGGGTTTAGGCTGAGCACGTTAAATAGGGTATGAAAGTTGGTACAGATTGTTAAACAACCATTACAGAAGAACTGGATTTCTAAGCAGCTTCAAAAGCAACACAAACATGCCAGCTACAGACTGCAGCATTCAGCTGGTGGCTCATTAAAACCATTTTTCTTGCCTCATTATTTCTTTACAGCCCACTTATCTCTCATTCACAAATATCAAAGGTACGTAGTACGACTCAAAAGCAGACTTGATCAGTTTATTCTACAACTATTTTTGTAATTGCTTAACTGTAAAGATGCCAAACTATTGCAGGTTTTCTGCTTCTGTTTTATGTAATACAAATAGAAATAATAATCTGCTTTTCAGACTCTTAAGGACGAAACAAGAACTTTGAAGCTGTCACACGGGTTCTGTGAAACTTGGCATTGTTTAATAGTAATTTATTTGTTGCTATTGTCTTCAGGATGTGCACTCAGGGTGAGTTTGTGTGCTAAAAAGCATTGCTTTAACATGTTTCAATGACCAGTCAAGTGGACTTGTTTTCTGTGGCGGATTGAAGTCTCCAAGTCGTAGTACCTTTAGGTGTGTGCCAGTACTGAGTACCAGAGTTATCATAGATGTGGGCCTTCTAATGACATATTCTCAATATTTTTTATTTTTATTTTTAAATGACTTTAGTTTGAGTGATTTTACTTTTGTTGTTGTTGTTGTTGTTAGGTTTGGTTTAGCTTTCATTAGTTTCACTGTCAATTTTTGTCTTTTTAATTATTATTATATGAAAGCGTTTGTCTGGAACAGAATGTTGAAGTGTGACATTAAATGCTGTATATTTTGAACTTGATTTGAATTAGTTTGTGAGGACACAGTAATGTTTCTGGGACTCTTCGGGCAAATTATTTGTTAGTTTTTCATTCTGACAAAAACATTGAAACTGAGCTTGCTTTAAGAGGATGGAGTTAAATATTGGCCTAACAAATATTTTACAGGTATTATAGGAGCTGTATGAAATTTGTAATCACATTCCTGCTTAATCAAATGTTGCTGGAATGTGTGTTTGTGCTGTGTGTTACAAACACACACTATGTCACATTAGTTTGGCTAATTTTAGCAGTGTGATGTGGACAGTAGCCTGACTTTCTTCCATGCTACTGTCCACATCCTGGTACAAAATATGGTTATATGTAACTTTGGTTGCTTGGATACATTCCACTTTATTCTGACAAAGCTGACATACAACTGCTCTGCCTTTTTTTTAATCATCAAAGTAATGCAAAACAGAGCCGGTTAGCACATCTGTCATCTGTTTACTCTCAGCCTCGCTCATTTATAACTTCCTTTTTTAAACATAGATTTCCCACCTGTGTATAAAAAATGTGCCACATAAAATGCATACAGCTAGATAAGGTAGATATTTATACAGTAAAATAATAAAATGGGTAGTAATAAAAGGCATTATGTTAAAAAGAAAAAAAAAACATAATGTCAGTTTGTGGGCAATCTGTAAATCTGTAAATCGTAAATGCAGTGAAAATTTCCCTGCAAGAGTTGAACCCAAAATAAGAGAAAGACAGAGTCAACAGGGAAAGCCCTCAGCTTTTACTCAGCTTTTAATAAGTTAAGAGAAGTTATTAAATAAAATTTCCACTTCAACCACAAACTAACAAACCTGGCATGAAAAGCAACTAAACTGCTGTTGGTTGGTGTTAGCTTCGTTCATGCTGTGTTTGTATGCTTTAAGTAGCACGTTGGTGCTACAGAGCACAAAAGGGCCCACCCACTTTTTGAAGGTCTCCCATGAAGGAACGTGAATTTCATTTTCATTTTCTCTATTGACATTTCAGAAAATAGTGAAAAAACCATGTATAAGTGAACCATGAGCATAATTATGTTGTTTTTCTTTTTTATAAAGGTAAAGTTACAAGTTAGTGTACATATATACTTTAATATATACTTTAAACAGCGAAGGAGCTACTGATGCAACAATGCCATGCAATTCCCAGATTCCACATTGAATGACTTCCAGCCTTCCCAAATGTACTTCTTTTCATTATTCTAGTATTGTAGAATATCCATCCACCCCTGCGTTTTCTTCAGCTTCGCTGATTCAGGATCAAAGTTGAGCTGGATGCTATTCCAGCTATTTGCGAGTACACCCTGGACAGGTTGCTAATGTAGCTGATATAAAGAGAGAGACAGAGAGAGAGAGACTACTATTCACACTTACATTCACACCTTACATTCACGGCCAATTTAGATTCACCATTTAACTTAACCCATGCATGTGGGAGGAGGCTTACATGCCCAGAGGGCCCATGCAGGCAAAGTCTATATGGCCTAGTTATCCATATGTCACAGTGCTCGGTTCCTGACTGTCTTCACTTTTAAGTTTCATGCTTAGACAGCAACCTGACATTTGTGAGTTGACACATTACTTTTGTAAGGCCTTTTTATTATTATAATAAAAAGCTATCACTAGTTCACTGTCACTAGGTAAGTCTACTTTGAAGGGGTACAAGCTCATAATCAGAATACCTATGGGGAATAAGAATATGGTTTTTCTCTTCTGGAGCAAAAGTGTTGTGATCTTTATATAAGATGAGCTATGTGTTGTTGAAATACATACTGCCGGTGGTTTTTGGAGCTTACAGCACGACTGGGACTGAAACGGATGCAGTGTTGTTGAGTTTAATTTCTGCTGCATGAAACTGAGTAGAATCACTGTGAAAATTTTTAGAACAGCTTCAATATTGTCACTGTTTATTGACTTGATGCTGTAAGGCTGTTATTTACTCTCCTGCTGCCTGTTTTGATTAGATGAAAGTGAAAGAAAGTCAGCTTTTTAAATGTCACTCTGGTTTGCTCATAAAAAAGGAGATTTCATTGTATTTCAGAACTCTCCTGAGTGCCTCTTATGCAGATGTGGGGATGTTTATTCTAGGGGAAATTTGAAAACGCATGAAGGTCTTATTAGGTCAGGACAATATGAATCCTTCCTCCTATATTTGCAACATGTCAGTGTGAGTTTTAAGGGCAGCGGTTAGCACTGAGACCTCAGGGATATTTCCATTAGGAAATTGCTTTATTGCAATTCTGATCACCACAGCTGTGATAAACACAGCTGTGGTTTATCTTTTTCATTCTTGCTACTGCACAAAAAGATCTAGTGACATTACTTTTAAAATCCTGCTTACAATCCAGTCATCCCTTGGATTTTCAAAATTAAACATTTAGAGGAAAAATTGTTGGGCTTATTCGTGGATTGTATGTACCAAAATAGTATCAAAAATGTCTCTCAGAATTCCTGGATTGACCTCAGTTGTTGCCTGAGTCACAGCTCGCTACATAAAGGTTGATAGAAAGTGTGCTCTGATCCGCATTTCTTTGTCTTTGGCTTCTGAGCACTTGTCTATGACGTGTTGCTGCTCTGGAGAAATTTGCAGATAGCTTGCTAAAGGTTTTTGTGTTAACAGGCAAAAGATCAGGTTACATTGACATTACAGGGAAGCAAAGGATTCAAAGGTTTAAAGTTGAATGACTTTTAGTTTTGTGATAACTAACATTCAAACTAACAGGACTGAAGAGGAGGCTTCTTGGCAGCATAAATAAAATGTTGTCATGTAACAATTAGGCACATTGTAGCAGCCTAATCCCTCAGTAATAAACAGTCACTGTTTGCTGAGAGCACAGAGCATCATCGAAACTCTTTAATGTATGAAGAGTTGTTCTTCCCAAACTACAGGCCATGAAACATAAGCATGTATGTTGCAAACACCCATGTAAACTGACTTCCAATCAGATTAGCATCTTTTCTCAGGCTTTTTCTGCCTCTGATCGGCTTTAGGTTAGATAAACAAATCTCAGGCGTCTCATTGCAAGGTAATGGAGAGGTCGATGGCTCACTCTCAAGGAGCGGTCCGGTTCATGTTTCTACTGTCGCAAGACACAATTGTTGGTCCTTTGTTCCTGTGGTGTGTGTTTGTGTGAGCTTGTCCTGTTGAGCTTTTATTACCATTGGTCCAGAGCGATGGCAGAGGTCTCAATGATGGATTGGAAAAATGTGATGTGTACTCGCTAAGACTGATGACAAAAGGCTGAGAAGCGTACTTGGTGTGTGTGTGTGTTTGCGCAAGCAGAAAACCATGGAGCAAAAGATCGAATTGAGAAGGGAGTGCAGACAATGGCGTTATCTGCAGACAGGACCAGACACCATGATGTTACATAAGCTGTCTGTGCGTGCGCGCGCGCGTGTGTGTGTGTGTGTGTGGACTGTCCACTCATGAATAAAAGCAAGGGCAGGACTTCACGGTTATCAAGTTCAAGTCTGATTTAATCACAGCAGAAACGACTGTGTTCACTATGACAGCGTCTTCTTTCTGTTTTGAACGTCTGTGCGGCGGGTTCGAAGAAGAGCCTCTTCTCTCCTCCTGCTAGTGTAGCTTTGCACGCTGTATTATTTATGACGCCATTATTCGTGGGTCTGCACGCTTGAGGCTAATCTTCTGTGACGTCTTCGTGTGAAAACGACATACGTGCTGGTGGCTTTGTCATGAGGACATACAGCATGTGTTTTGTGGATTTGGGCTCCCAGCATGATCTCATACCGACCAAACATAAACACGAATAGCTGTCAGTTATGATTGGGGTGCATTCGTCATTTCACTCGCTGGGTATTTCTCTTCTAATAAATATTGCATATGTGGCTGTCAGCGTTGTCCACCTCCAAGATTCAGTTTCCTTTGGAACAGCGTGGCCTGGAGCATTGATGCTAAATTTGGATTATCTCATCAAGTGATTCTGTTGCAACATCTTAACCAGATTACATTCAGTAAATGTTATTTGTTTGCTTAAAATAATGAAGATTTATTTTTCTCATTGCTACTTTTATCAGATTCTTCCAGTCATTCTGAAGAGCTATAAAAATAGTTTCTAATGTGAACTGTGGCTTGTGGAGCAGGTGTTGTATAGGTTTTTATGATGCTTTGCATTTCTGTCATCTTGAATGATTGAACTGAGTAGAGGGTATTTTATCACTGCAGTTTCATATTTATAAGTTAAACACTGAAGCTGTTCTGTGATCACTCAGACAGTCAGAAGCAACACAATTGCTCTCACACAAAGCGCACGCTCCGCCTGGGTTCTGCTGAATGGTGTTGAGTAAGAATGCCTCGCTCTGAGCTCGAGCTCTAGCAGATTATTTTATCTAACTGCCTGCTAAATCTTATGACAAAGTAACTGTGTTTTCAACAGTGAGGTGAACTGAAGCATGGTTATTACTGCTGCAGTGGGGGAAAAAAATACACGCAACCTGTAATTACTTTGAACAAAGAACCGCGATGAAAGGGTTGTCTAATGTCATTATTCGGACATCATCTGACACAACGCACAGGTTAAAGATGATGCATGGCTGAGAGAAAACGTTAGAAGCAACAGTAGGTCTCGTACTTAGCTCTGAGTGAACGGGCTCTGTGGGGATACAGCTGCTGCGCAGAGAGAGCAGCGGGATTGAGCAAGGACAGTACAGTCTTTAAATATTTTTCCCTAGTTATAGCTCAGCAGAGCGGTATGAAAATGTGTGCTTTTTCCTGACAAAGAGCCTGATTATCACATTTGAGATGAACTACACTCACTGGCCACTTTGTTAGGTACACGTAACCCTAACAGGTTTCTCTTTCCCTGCCTTCTGCCTGGCACAGATTCTACATTCCTCAGAGATTTTTCTCCATATTGACATGACACACTGTGACACAGTTGCTTCACCGTTATCGGCCGCACATGATTTGTATCTCCCAACATGCTCTTTACTGCCCTCCTACATCCTCTCTCCCATTCCACTATGTCCCAAAGGTGCTCTACTGGATTGACTGGCACCTGGAGGCCATTTGAGTACAGTGAACTCATTGTCACATTCAAGAAACCAGTTTGAGATGATCTGAGCTTTGCGACATTGCACCTTATCTTACCGGAAGCAGCATGGTGTTTAAACGATGATCGGTCGTTGCTCAGAGGTCTGAAGCGTGCCAGAAAAATATCCCCCACAGCACAACCAGCCTGAACCGCTGACACAAAGCAGCATGGGTCCATGCTTTCATGTTGAAAGTTCTGACCCTACGAATCTAAATGGTGCAACAGAAATCGGGGCTCAGCAGACCAGGCAACGTTTTTCCAGTTTTCTGTTGTGACGCGTGTGGTCTTCTGCTGCCAGAGTCCATCTGCTTCCAGGTTTGGCCTGTCGTGTTTTCAAAGATGCTATTTTGGATATCTTGGTTGTAACATGTGATTATTTAACTTACTGTTGCTTTCCTATCAGCTGAAAGCAGTCGTGTCATTCTCCTCTGACCTCTGGGATCAACAAGGCATTTTGGTCCAGTGAACTCTGCTAACTGGATCATCTCTGTTTGTCTAACCATTCTCTCACCAATTTTTTTGTTCATCAAATATTTTGTTCTAGTGTCTGTTCTCTGCCACTTGGTTTGTTTGTTTTTATCAGGCAAGCATGTTCCTGTGAGGTCTTTCCCATATTAGTGGCTAAATAGAAAAATCTTTGCATATTTGTCCTTCTAGAGGTGGAAGCAGAGCCAGCCAGGCAGCCGGGCGAGCGACCATCAAAGCGTCGCTGTTTCTGGGAGTACAGACGTGCTCGGGAGTCAGCAACAAAGAAGAAGCTTGGCGGCGACGTCCACTGGTCTCTGTCCTGGAGCTCCAGCACTCTTCCCAGCACGCTGTACCGCCGAGAGGGTGAGAATACAGCATTACCTCGTGATGCTAGTGAATGCTATTTAATTGTAAGTTGTTACTAGATTATTAGGTGAAAATGGTTTACATGGTTTCTCTGCGGCAGACGTTTTTGGAGTGCTGATGACCTAATTATTAAAAAAGATAATTGTCAGATTGATAAGTTAAACCCTAATCAAAGGGCTGAATTGAAGGTTTAGCAGCAGGAGTCGTTAACCTGACATGCACGCTGCAGTTGGGCTCGTCCCATTTCCTTTTTTCTCCAGTGACACAGATCAGACCTGCACCCTCAGGCGTGTGCCCTACATACAACTTGCATGTCAAAATGTGGATTTTTTTAACATTCCTCTCGTAAACGGATCTCACGCCAGGCTCAACAATAGCTTTGCAGCAGTGCCACAGCCCGTGTTATGCAATACAAACTAGAATGGCAGTGCTTTAAACGTAGTGCAGTCAAACCACTCAAACAAGAGTCAGTACTGACAACAGTGTCCGTGTTGTGTAAATACTACATAAATCTATCAAACTGTTGGGCTGAATGCTTATTTTAAACCTGGCAAATGTCATTCGTTGTACAGTGATTTCTATGTGACATCCCTGTGATAGTTCTGTATCATGTCACGTATCTCTAATATAGTCATTTAAGGGGGGGCTCAGATGATCCACCCACACGATTTTCAAATCTTCTATTTATAGGGGGCAACCAATTAGAAGAAAGTTAGTTTAAATAGCAATTTAGCAAAGTGCCTTGGGTGCCCTACTAACGTTTATTTCAAATTTTAATCATGGAAAGCTACTCCAGAAGAGTCCAGTACTAAAAATCTGGAGCTGAAAACAATAATATGTCCAAATAAAAGAAGATATTAAAACAAATACATGCCTTGCCCTGTAGCACTGAGAGCTTTGGGATCCTGACATTTTAAAGCCAAGTTTTGTAGAGCTGCGCTGTTTTACCGGTATAGCAGTAATATGGAATGCTACAGAGAAGACTGGGGACATTTTGCAGACACGTACGGAGTTCATTTTGTTGTTGTTTATTCAGGCAAAAAGGGGCGGCGCAAAGCCCGCAAAACAGATGCCAGCGACCTGACGCCGAACCCTCAGAAGCTCCACAACATCGGGGAGCAGCTGCAGAAGCTCAATGCAGCGATCGATGGCATGGGTCCGGTCAACGACCTGCCCGCTGTGGCCCGAGCCCGTTCACGCAAGGAGAAGAACAAGCTGGCCTCCAGGTACAACATGCTCTTTACTGCCCTCCTACATCCTCTGCACAAAGTGAGAACACTGGAAATGCTCTATATTGATTTTTGAGGCCTGAGTGGGAATTTTAAGAGGGTTTCAGCTTTTGTAATTTGTTGGCAGAAAAGAGAAGCCTGCAGGGCTCTGTGGTCTAGTGTCTTCAGTCTTTAGCCCTGTCAAGATTGGTTTTCAAATATGTGCAGCATTTAATAGTTGACCTTCTAAATGCGGTCGGTGGAGGACATGGACGGCGAAGAACACACCGAGACGTGATATCTGGGTGGATTTTAGGCCATCAGTTGCATTCATCTGATGGAAAAAGAGAATATCTTGGGAAATGGGTCTTTTTTTTACTGCTTTGAATTTTTCCTTTGATGATGCTCTCATGTCGTAGAACTCAGCAGATCAGCGAGGCTTAAAAGAAACTACCAGAATATGCTTTTGTAAAATTTCAAACGGGCTTTAATTTACTTTACAATATGTCCCTCAGAATAACACACACACAACACTGAAGGTGAAAAGCTTGGTCTTCAGTGTATTTTTGCATTGCCTGTCTGTTTGTAACAAGCTTACCTTGAATATTATCTTGACAGAATAAGTGAAGGAAGGACAGAGGGAAGCAGAGGAAAAAACAAGAGAGGTGGGGAGATGGAGGGAAGCAGGATGAAAAGCTGAACACAAGGAAATCAGGCAGGATTGAAGAGGCAGACGAGGAGTGGAGGGAAAGATGGGTCGTATAAAGTTCATCTTTGGAGGGAGGGAGGGGGAGATTTCAGAATTCAGGACATTATTACAGGCAGTTTAAAGGAGCCTGGGAATATCTTGTAACATACATTCAAAACATACATTAAACACAACACAAACATGTCATCTAATAGAAAGTTAGCAAAGACTTAAAGAAATAAAGCTGAAGCATCGAGGGGAGTGAAGGAAATTTAACGTCGTGTTTTTGTTTAGTATGCAGGAATTTCATGTGAAGATTCCCTTCTTTTACTCTGCCATAGCTGTGGCTGCTTGAGTCCAGGTTGGGGTTAGTAGTTGGATTAGTCTGACCGCCTTCAGACCTTCCTCTCATTCTTTTCCCTGCTCATGTCTGAAGCAACCTGCCCGGGGCATTCAGGCGGCGCAAAGGAAAAACACTGGGCTGGTTCTTAGCCCTCCCAGTTTGGCACAACATTCCTGCTAACACGCTTAGCAATGAAAACTGTCCTTGATGCTAACTTACTAACTAGACTCAGCAGGAATACGCCATCATTCAGGAAAGTATTGTTTAGCTTCTTCACTGGCTTTAAAATGTAGTGATTTTGCCCAGTTAGAAACCAGGAGGAGACACAAATCAATGCGAATTCATTCGCTGTAGTGACGTCTTTGAAGTTATGGGGCAACAAAAAGAAACTTTATTGCTAACTACTTCATGGAAGTTCAATGAAAATAGTAAAACATCTCCTCTGTGTATGTACAAAGACCCATATGAATAGTAAAGATGTTTCATATTGAAGTGTAACGCAGTCATTTGGACCTATCGTGTATCACTGCTTTGTTTCTTTTCTTTCTTTCTTTTTAAAGCATTTTATTTGTATTTCGCTCATTTGAAGCTCTTATCTAAATACATGGAAAGAAAGGTTTGACTTTTATTTCAGTGGTGTTTTGGACATATGAAGTGCATCTATAGAATCAGCAGTTAAATTAGGTTAAATAACATCAAAATTAATGAAAACTTTAACATCGTTGCCATCTTTACCCAAAAATAAGATGTAAATAGCATTTTTACAAACTAGAAAAATACACAAATATTCACACAAAGAAATGTGTAGGTGTTGAATGAACATGAGCAAAAGAAAAGCGCTGGCTCATTCAATCAGAGTACTAAACATTAAACAAATTCATGTTGTAGATAGAAAAATCTACAAAAAAAATCCTACGAGCACTTACCTTCATCTTTTCTGCTACTATTTTATTATTATTATTATTCTTATACTATAACTGTATTTGCCACTACATAATTGAATTTAATTGAAGTGAACTCAGTTTTATTTGTATAGCACCCAGTCACAACAATCACCTCAAGGAAAACCCCATATGAGCACGCACTGGGATGGAAAAACTCCTTTTTAAGCAGGAAAAACATCAAACTTTACTATATAATTGGATCCTTGGAAGCAGGGACAGGACAACCTCCATCATACACTGTTAAGAAGTTTGGGTTTTTTTTTTGTTGATTTGTTTCTCCTAGTTTGCAAGCTAATGTGAAGTTTGAACCTTTGGCCATGAAGTTCATATCAATTAGCTCAAGCTCGGCTGTGTTTAAGAATACGGGAATTGGTGACACCAGAAATAATAGCAGCAGAAATTCAGACTGAAATCCAAGAACTACTTTGGACTTGCCATAATCTGTAGATTTACCCACAGAAGCAAAGTAAAACTGGGCCAGACTTGCAACTTTGGCAATCTTCGACATTCCAAATGCTGCTCAGTATGTCTATTAAGAAAGTTAATAATCATGTTTCACAGGATGCATAAATTTAAGTGCATAAATCAACAGATGTTTTGTAGATTTCCTGCCTGCAGCATTGTCTACAAAACCGCATAGTGGCTGGCCGCAGGTTGGCATCCAGGTTTCTTAAACACAACCATTTGCAACACATGCATGAACCAGAAGCTTTCAACTTGGTGAACACTTTTCCTACCTTCGGGCAGTGACTGATTTTCATTCAGTACATTAGTTAAATCAATTTGCAGCTGTAGGTAATCCATCACAATAAACAGCAAGATCTCTCAAGGGCTATTTTTGGATTTGCATTAGGAACAGAAACTCTATATCTCTATAATCACATTTGCAAATGTAAAAACCTGTGGTACATATTGGAACCTGCTCAGTACTTGGTTAAGTCTCATCCCCGCAGTGATTAGGGAATATTTAAATTGTTGTACTGTCGTCCACATCCTACTCAAAGCAGCTGGGACTGTGGTACAAAAAAGAAAAATCTGGCAAGGCTCAAATCAACATGTGGAGAAACACTGAGGAGATATTTTATGCAGCACTACTGACCTGCAAGTAGTTTCTTTTAGTTCACTCATAGCTGCAGGAAAGAGAAATTCTCTCCACATTGCAGAAAATAGTCCCCCTGAGAGGCATTAATATTTAACATGCGTTGATTGTTTTATTCTCAGCTCCCTTTTTTCCAACACTCTGAAACCAGAACTGGTTTTGCCCTTTTGTGGTGTCAAATGGTCCTTCAGAGGGGTTAAAGAGGTTTTCAATCTTCCTCGTGGTTTGGAAATACGGTCAGCGTGAGCCAGCTGACTCATGTGGAGAACAGGAATGCTCGAACAAAGTCTAAAGAATGACAGTGTTTTATTTTCCTCTGTTTTCAGGGCCTGTCGGCTGAAAAAGAAGGCCCAGCATGAAGCCAACAAGATCAAGCTGTGGGGGCTCAATCAGGAATATGGTCAGTACTCATGAAATCACCGGGTATTCTTTAGCAGGGGATTTCAGATGCCTGACGCTTCTGTTTCCTGAACATATAGTCAAAATCTGCATTAAACGCCATACATCCTCTTTTTATAAATTCTCTTAATGCATCTGAATTTTTATTTTGTGTTTATTTTTTTTATATTTGTCTCTTTTTAAAGTGGGTGACACTTCTATTTATGTGTTCCTAAAGATAATGATATCAGCTTTTTCTCGTGATACGGTTGTCTATACACTAGCACCAAATATCAGCATCATACTCTAAACATTTAGTCAATTCCCGTCACCTTTTTGTCTTCTCCCAGTGGTGGTGGTGGTGTTCAAATAAATTAGGCTAAAGTAAAGTTAAATGGAGGACAGCAAGAGAACGCAAATCAGAGGGATAATTAAATAAACTGCCACATTAATAAAATTATATTTTTGCTAGCGCCTTGCTAACAAAGCTTGCAAGCATTAGCTAACAATCTAGCAATTCATCAGCTTGTTCAAATATGGTCACTGCTAGCTCTGAAAAACCAAAAACTCAATCGCTGAGGTTTCCAGAAAACCAGTGAGTGGTGTCACATGGCCCTGTCCATCGTTTATATACAGTCTGTGGTCCCGCACCTAGTCCTAACTGCTTCAACGTGTGTGTTCAGAAACCTTCATCTACTGTTTGAGCTAGTTGAGCTCCTCTGCTAGCATCTTAGTAGATGAGCAGTAGATGAGAACACAAGCTTGTCCGGCACCACAGCTGTGCTTGGTTCAAAGCCACATAAATAAACTTTCCGTCCCGTGCTCGGTTTGTACTTTAGCAGCTCGTCTTGATCATGTCGACATGCTCAAATGCTCTGAACTCCTGCCAGGTGATTGGTTGATCGGATCTTTGATTTTTTTGAGCCGTTAAACGAGTGAAGCAGTTTTGTATGAACAAAAGTTAACTTGTAAACATTGTGGAGTCTTTTTTTCAGGTGAGTTGACTTTAGTAGTGGAAAAAAGTGGGAGAACTGGCTCTGTGGCACAGAGGGACAGTGTTTTTTACTCATAGTCAACGGAAAACCCAAAACATTGTCAGACCATTGTAACACTATGTATGGGATGGAAAATAGGGTCCTTGCAATTTAAATTGATAGATGAATGAATGAATTTATTAATTTGTTTTACACCTAGCGTCAGTTACTGAGAGTAAAACCACATCAGAGGCTTTTGCCCACTGTGATGCTCCCACATTAAACAGCTGCAGAGTGGCAAAGTGAACATTTTCCTTACTATAAAAATGAAAATCAAGCTAAATTGGTGAGACACCATCTTTTCAAATAACACTGAAGATGCTCTGTTTAAGAAAACAGGTTAATGCAGAGAACTGGTAGTAACAAGACCACGAGGAGCAGGAAAACCCTTGGAAGTGCGACTTCACCTCGCTCCCGATAATCAACACCTCGACTCTGCCAAATCTATCAGCCCAGTTCTGCCCACCTCCTCCTCCTCCTCCTCCTCCTCCTCCTTCTCCTTCTCCTCCTCGTCTGGTTTCCTATCGATCTCTGTGAATTCCAACCTTACCAGCATCTAACTTTCTTTGTCCATTCCTTCTTGATTTTCTCTGAACGTTTCAGTCATTCCTGATTTTGGCCCAGCGTTTGCTCACAAAGATTTTAGTTTTGGCTTCCGCATTTCTTTTTTTTTTTTGTTTGCCCTTTGGCTGTAAGCCCAAATACAGAGCTTAACCTCACAGATTTCCTTCCTTCCGCTTTTCCTCCTCTGCTCCTGTGTCATTTGTTTTTCTCTTCCATTCACTCACTTTATATCACTGCTGTTTGCATCTATACAAAACACACTTTTACATACTTAGCCGCAGATTCAACAGGAACCTTCAAACAAAGAGCACTTTGGCACAATGCCAGTGCTGTAAAGCCTCTGGACTTGCTTTGTGTGTGGTGTGTGTGTGTGCGTTTGTTTGTACATGTGTGTTATAGAGACTTGGGGAGCAGCTGGTCAGACCCACCGTGGTCCTTCGCCCACACACGCACTCCCTGCTGATATAAGCCTTGGACAAAGAGAAATCACATCAAGGCGAGAATAATGTACACAGACAGAAGGGGTGTCATGGCACCATTGGGTCACATGACCTCACAGGGGAGGAGCCACTAGTTTAGGAGGTGCCGATGACTCACAGCACTACTGTCGTAGCTGTTTCATAAGAAAACAAAAACACAGATGATTTTGGAAAATTTTCAAACATTGGTTCTTTGGGGGCATGGCCAAAAGAGGCGTGGCTTACATAAATATAGGTTTATAATGTTAATTAATGTAATATTTTGCTCTTAGAGCACTTTTGCTAATTAAAGATACAAAACAATCCATTTATCTCTAAGTTAAAAACTAAGACTACATCGTCTACCAATCACATGCCCACCCACTGGTTGGGCTTGCTGCTTACCATCCCTGAGCTTCTCCAAGTATAGTATTAATAATAATAAAAGCAGGATTCCTTTACCCAAAAGCATGTTTCTTGACTACAGATGCTTTATGTTACTAGTCAGTATCTCTTGGCCACTGAGCAGCCCCACTTGGACTGTTAGGAGTCGAAGATCTTGTTTCAGTAACGAAGGAGGGTTGAGTCCTTTCGGACATCACTTTCACTCCTTTAGTTTCAGCTTGATGTTTACTTTCTCTTTCTTTTTCTCTCTGCTTTCCCTCTGCTCTCTGAAAATAAACATCCACTCCATACCACTGAGGGCAGTTCTGCGAGAGCAGCTTTGCACGATTGGCAGTTCAAAATAGTTCTTATTTATCTCATACCGAGCCTTTCTGTAGCCCCTTCAATTCACCCTATCTCTAAAACAAGCTGTTTCAGCTGCTCTCTCTTTGAGCCAATTTACTCTCGATTAGCCACCCCTTGCAAACAGAAGGTCTGAACAGCGAGCTGTATGTTTGACAGCTCTGCACTAAAAACTGTAATTTGTCTCATGTAGGCTACTGAAAATGCACGGCTTTGGATTCTGTGGAAAAACTTCACAGCCCTGAATGATATCAGTTATTCTCCCTCGACTTTCAGAAACAGAATTCCGCTCCTGACATCGCTGTGTCTGACTCATGCTGATGGGTTTTTTTCCCTCTTCTTGCTGCACAGAAAACCTGTTGGGAGCTCTGCTACGGATTAAGGAAGTGATCAGACGACGGGTGGAGAGTAGCGAGGAGGAGGACACGGATGAACGAGGGATGACCCAACGCCTCGAAGACATCCTCAGAGAGTCGAGTGGTGAGGAACAGACTAACATTACAGATATGTAATAAGCAGTTTGGATATTTTGTGCTATAAAAACAGGTTTGATTTTACTTGCGACTTTTCATTCCATGGCGCCTGCTATTTTATTTCCATGGCTACCTCAGGTCCCTTAGTTGCTGGGCGGACCAAAGACTTTGTGCAGAGGATTTTGGCAGCCAGCGCAGAACCAACGCAACGCAAAGAGCCCCCACAGGACGGGGATGAGGCATCGGGGTAAAACCCCAAAACAGCAGTCCCGTTTCTCTCCGTACCCTCTTCTTCCACCCCCGCCCTCCCAGCACTACCAACCTGTCGAGACCAAGCTCCTCTACACCTCTCCCGCTCTCACGTTGTACACATTTAAGCAAAGAGACGGCAAAGTGGAGAGGCTGGGAACCAAGAGGGGGTGAGGAAGAAGAGGAAGGAGTAGCCTAAACAAAGCGATAGAAAATTGCTACCTTGCTCCTGGTCCTATCCTGTCGGCCCTCCAAACAGCAGCCGTCTTCACCGCTCTGTCTCTGCAGGCTGCACCACAACCACCACCAGACCAGAGCTGCTGCTGCTGCTGATGTCTCTGTATTCTGTGTTCTCTGTGTGCGTGCGTAAGTGTGTGCATGTAACATACTGTATGAGCGTGTATAGTGTTCCTCTCTCCCTCTGTGTGCTGTATTTGTACCCCATTGTGCCTATGAATAGACATTGCACTGTTTTGTAGATGGTCGTAGTTGTTGTCAGGGGACCGTTAGTGAGCTGAGGGCGAGGGGGCATTTGAGGATAAGAGGAAGTTCTAAAAATAAGGAAGTGGGAGGAGCCCAGGCACGGAAAACAAAGAAGAGGGTGTGTTTGTTTTGTTTTGTTTTGGGGTTTGTTTGTTTTTTGTTTGTTTGGCTGGGCTCCTATAGAAGCCCTGCATACCATTTAAATTGCACCAGCATCTGAAATTAGACCCAGTGACAGACCAGTTGTCAATGGTAACTGGTGGAGAAGTCGTTGGAGCTTTAATAGTCACCCATCCCTCTCTGACACCCCCCGTCACCCCATTAAAATGTAAGCAGAGATCAAAAGAAAAAAAAGGAAAACAAACTGCACCTTAATTTAAACTGACCAAAGATAAGTGATACTGCTGAACCACTCTGACACCTCTCACCACTTCAGATGCTGCCAGCCATTAACACACCATCCTGTCGTGCAGAGAGAGGGGTGAAGTGACTGAAACACTTTTAATTCTTGTCCTTTTACCTGCGTGCACCCTTAGAAGATGGGCATCGCCTGATAGGCTTAGATCGTTTTCATGTAAATGCACTACCGTCGCGGCGGACGGGACTTGACCAAACGCCGATTGGTTGGCCGTCTAGCTCTGCAGCCTGGTGCTCCTTTAGCTGATCTGCGGTGAATTTATTTTTTACCCAAATAAGGGAAGTGTCCTCAATGCCCGCCCCAAGCCCTCTCCTCAACCCCCTGACCTGATTATGTAGCGCAATTTCCTGACTTGCAATGACAAATAGAGAACACACACACTTGTAGAATTAGGAAGCAAATAATTTGTTTTTGTTGATATGATTTTCTTGTTATTTGATGATGCCACAACCCACAAAGTGGGTGTCAGTCTTGAGAGTTTTGAGGAAAAAAAATCTGCCTTTTTTTTTCTTTCTTTTTTTTCTGTGGTTTCTGCTAAAGCTAGAGACCAATCTGTCCACACTCTGTATATGTTGTTGGACGCTAAAAAAAATTAATTAAGACCTATGAATTGCACTGTGGTAAGAGCAACAAAGCACCTTTGAAGAGGGCTTCAAATCCTCCAAAAGAGAGAGGGGAAAAAAAAGACTCTTGGCACCTTTTTCTAAAGACAGATATTGATTGAGAGAATTGAGGGCACCAAGCGCTTTGCGACCAACTGCTGGTTTGGGCTTGTTTCGGTATGGTGCTACTATATTGTGACAGAAAAGTCATGCAAACAAATTTGGAGGCATGAGGCAGTAACTGCTGACTGGGTTTTGGCCTGCGAGGACCTACTGTTGTAATAGGCGGTTTGTTTGCATAATGACGCCTTTCTAAAGTGCCTGGAGCTTAAAGCACAGGGACCTGTGTTATTAAAACCTATTACAAGGTAAAACTTAACTCGTGACTGCTGTGCCAAGCTTGGCATCACTTGATTTTACTTAAAAAGAAGAAGAAGAAGAGGAAGCAGGCTCATCTGGGGTCACCAAAAGAAAAGAGGTGAAGCAGAATGTTTTCCTTTTAAACTAAGTCTATACATGGAAACCTACATTGTTTCCACGTATACATGGAAGTCTATTTGTGGAAACAGGAGCAGGCACTGGTTTCTGTGAACATCATATCTGGGAAATAAACATAAGGGAGCGGCTGTTTGCAGAGCAGTTCCCTTTTGTTTTTCAACCTTGACAAGTTCCCTTGCTGGGCTGCATTCCAAAGCTGCTGTTCTACACACTGCCCCCTTTCTATGGAAAAAAAAATTGGAAAAACAAGACATTTCCTGTCTCATTCAGGAAAGGAGCGGTTAAACTTAAACTCTTCACCTCGTGGACGTCTTGCTTGTTGTCATTTTTTTTTTATAAGAGTGAGGGGCAGCTTAGCATCGCTCCTGTTTTTAGTTTTCTGCGTCCGCTCTGTTCTGGGAAATGTTGCTCGTGGTTGTATAAAGCTGTACTGTAAACAGAGGATTCCTGTCGCTCAGCTGGAATGGCTTCCTTGTGGAGCTCCGCTGCTGGTGAACAGAGCTTCGAGGCTCTGGTGCAAAAGACAGTCTGAAAATGAAAAGATGCCTGATTTAGGAGGAGGACGCTCTGATGTCAATGAGGCGTCCTCAACGTTACCACAGAAAGCTGCTCAGGCTTTCTGTGATTATCCGTGAGGAGACGTGCGATCGCTGGGAAGGTCACTGAGTGCAGCTAAAGGTGTGCACTGCTACACCCATAACCCCCCCTCCACGCTTTCTCCCGGGGGGCTGGGAAGCTGCTGATGCTGCCAGCCGAGTCATGGGATCGAGTGCTGGCAGCAGCTCATGCAACAACAACAGAAAACAAGAGGAGAGAGCAGAGAAACAACTGCGCAGCTCGCCGAGCTTTAAAACGCTCTCCCACCCATCTGTCACGTCAGAGCAGGAGGATGAGGTCTTTGTGTTTAAAAGACTACACAAGTTTGTACGGATATTTTCCTTCGATCAGATCGCTGTTACGTAACGCAGCACACCATCTGCTGTGTACATTCATCTATATGCCAAAAACTGCAAACAGTTGTAACACGGTGAATTCCTGCCTCTGATCCAAACAGAAAAAAACGGGAAAATACAACAAACAACCGGTTTTACACAAGCGGTGCGCTCATCTAAGGGCCTTAACTGATGCTGTAGCTTTTTGTATTGTGGAATATCCCTTTAACTGTTAAGCTTTAATAGGGAGTGGCCGGTCTTGGCAAGGCCACTTGTTTCTGTTTCTCACATTCCTGATTCAGTTCCTCTGTAGAGTTTCTGTTTGTGTGCACCTGGAAGGAGGACGGAGAGAAAAGTGAACTGACCCAAGGATGTCAGTCGTGTGGCCACTTTTCACTTTTTCTCGGTCAGTCCAGGCCGAGCCCGGCCCAGGCTCGGCCACGGATCTGCTGGGGTTTAACAAACAGCCCAGAACAAAACGTCTCGGCTTACAATTTTGTCCACATCTGACCTAATATAGACAATGACTCCGCAGAAACTAAACGATTCTTATCTGACTGGCTTCCTCGTCGGGTGTCACCATCTGCCAGATGCAGAGAGAAGTAAACAGTTGTGAAACTCGCCTGTCGCTCATGTGCACGTGGGCTTCTGAGAAAGTTCTGGAGAAAAAGGGGAAGGCGACAGTGGAGGTCCAGCTCAGCAGTTTAGGGAATGGTGACAGTTGAAAGTTAGGGGCTTCTTCATGTGTGGTACACACAGAGGACACGCGTCTGAGGCTGTTAATGATTGTTCCCATCGTGGAATTTTCCACTGGATACGTGACAGGAAGGTTTTAATCTTTTCATCCATTTATCTCAGCAGAAACAGTTTCATGTTTCAAAGCATGTATCGTTGACTGTTGACATTTTAAACATTAGAGGTGCATTAAATGCTGGCTCGGAAGTATAGATACAAAACGATGCGGTAAAATTAAGGGATAACAACAACAAAAAACCCTCTGAGCTTATAAAACAGTAAAAACACTGGATCTCATGCTGCAAATAGGCTGATGAATGCTGCGCTGTGTGGAGATGCTCTGCTTGTGAAAGACTTCCAGTGGAAATTTGAACTGCAACCAAAACATGAGAAAATAAATTAACAGTGATTCTAGTCATAAAGTGATTTCACAACCGAGATGACCAGACCGTCCCTTTTTCTGGCGTCTGCGAACAAGGATTTTATTTCATTGTAAAGTAGAAAGCTGTGTCTTTCAGTTTGTCTGTTATCATCAGTAACTGTTTAAAATCGTGAGATTAACCAATTGATTTTTTGTTTTGTTACGCTCTGACTTTTCATCGCTGCCTGAGAAAGAAGCGCTAGCCTCCGCGTGTGCCATGCTTGTAAAGTGTAGTTTAAATCGATGAAGCAGCAGTGTTAGGGTGAGAATAGTTAGAAGTGGTTGACCTTCCTATGCTTACACATGGCTGCAGTGGCTTTTCGGACCAGGCGTTCAGGCCCTGTGGACCGTCTGGTCTGAATAGACTCATCAGTAAGACTACACCGGTGGGACGCCGCTGACCTCCAAGTGCCCGTCCCCTCTCTGCTCCACTGCTCGCATTGTTGGAAACACTCTGGCTTCTCCAGTTTCAAAGGCAGAGGAGGCCAGAGAAGGGACCCTGAGTAGTTTATCCAAACCCTTCTAATCCCCACCTTCACCGCCACCCTCTGCCACACTCTGATATCTTTCAATAGCGGTGGTGGCCGGCTTCTCGATGCCCCGCTTCCTTTATTGCTGACCTGGAAACTTCCATCTGGAAGGAGCCACATGGGGCCCAAGTGTCAGTTTCGGCCTGCAGGGCCACGTTACTCTTGTCCATCGGTTAAACTGAGGTGGAAGGAGCTAGACGAGGCTCGTGCCAGTTGTGTGTTATCATTACGTTTAAATCAGAGAGCGGAACATCTGTTTTTAGAGCATCTGGCAGTGGTTGTTTAAGGACTCTGACCCAGCTTCTTTTTATGATTAACAAGGTCCTACTTGTGCACACCATGTTCTGCCAAAACTAGACTGCTTGCAAACTTAATGATAAATCACTCGGGCAACAAGATACCACAATTTCTAGGCTTTAGATGAACTGACTGGTGTTTTGGGAAATACCGTTTCTAAAGGTTAAATCGTACCTTCAGGTTGGTTATGTGTGAGGTTTGGGTCTTGTGTTAAAACAACAGTTGCAAAGTCATCTTAACTAATTTGCCTAATCTTTTACATGTCTGTATCACAGTGGAGTTTGAACTCTCACCGTTAACATTTTGGCAGCGGCTCTGTTGTTCTTTTTGGAGCTGCATTTAGGCTAGAGGGCGAAGCACTGTGCTGTCAGCTGAGGCTAGCAAGCTTGATTTACAAACTATATCGAGAAACTGGTTACACACAAAGAGATTATTGTTAATTATGCATACGTGATGAAATAATAAAATATTCAAATTGCAGTCATCAAAACTCAAACACAGACTTTTTAAAAGTCCACACAAGTTAGAAAGCCACATTGCTTGCGAACGCCACCAGCACCAGCACCACCTTTAAGGCCAGGACATGAACCAAGCTGAGGCTTAAGCAGGATTCATGTGTCCAGCAGAAGCAATGGGTTCGCTGTCCGCTGGCAGTCGGGAGGCAGCTCGTCTCTCTACACTGAGCTGTTTCCAGATGGAGCAAGTGTACAGTCTGGTACATCTGGGAGCTTCTCTTGTTTGTGCTGTTGTTGGTCCTTCAGCCAAGCTGTGGAAAACAAAAGTTATAGCATCCAAGGAGCTGAAGTGAAACCGAGTGTTAAAAGCAATAGAAAGTGTCACTGTCGCCACTCTCTGTGCTTTTCAAGCCATATTTTTTGGATCTTAAAAGCAGACACGTACATCATCCACTTCTGGCGATGCGCTGTCAGGATGTTGGAGGACCCCGTTTTTGCAGACAGACACACTTACACAACTTATGTTTTAGGAAGCAGCCATTGCTTGGTTGTGTCTGCACCTGTCAGTCAAACTGGCCACGGCCAGACATCCAAATAGGTGAATTGTAGTTGCTGTAAAACTGTAAAGACCAAAACTGTATGTTGTACCAGGCTGTAAACATCTTAACTTTATAACAGAAGTTGGGCATTTTAACATTGGAGTCTATGGGGATTGGCTGGCCTTTGGAGCGAGCCTCAAGTGGCAATTAGAAGAACTGCAAACCTTGACACTTCTGTGGTGCCTTCATTCTTCAGCCACAGAAGCTGCTGTTTAATAGAAAAGTCCAAAGGAACCTTTCAGTTCTGTTAAAAAGTTTGTACTTTTCAGGGGAAATCCAGCTGACGTTTCGACGGGACAGTAACGTATGCAGTGACCAAAAATGCAGACATTCATATTCATTTTCACAGATGATTTTGTACTACTAGTGGGTTTTGAAAACCTGCGTGGTTGTAGCATCCAATACTTTAACAGTGTGCTGGACGAGTATGGATGGCATAGCCGATGGCAGCTGAGACACACCTCGTGGCTTAGACCAAAACCGAGTCAGTCGTTTCTGTCCAGATCGATGATGAGTCGAAACCAAAGGCCAGTTGTGGATGTGAGCAGTATACAAAAAAACACACAAAAAAAAACATGTCTCATTAGAAATTAAATAAAACTTCAGAATTCTAGAGAAAAATCCTGTGGAGAGAATAAAGAGTGAACAATCACATCCCTGCTGGTTCTTTAATCTGTCTGAAAACACACTGAATGATGGGAGGAAAGGAAAACTATGAGACTAGCATACATTCCACAACGCCATGTCATATACTGTACAGCAACCCTGTCGCCTCCTCTTCCCTTTCTCTCCCCCTCCCACGTCCCTCTGTCTGTCTCTCAGTAATCACAATACTACAGTAATACTTTGGACCTGTTAACACATTAACACATCTTTATGTAAGTCAGTACGTAATCCTTAATAATAATCAAAAAAAAGAAAAAAAAATACAAGAAGTGCCGTACAAATAGAAGCCTAATATTTTTTGTTTTTGTTTTGTGTGAGTGTACTGTACACCTGTATAATGTATATTTTAATATTTATATGCAGCTGTTGTATTAAAGTATATTTTTAAAATAAAACACGAGTTTGTTGTTTACATTTGTACAGAATATCAGGTTAGAAAGGAAGCATGTGGTGATATTTCCTGCGTTGAATATAAAACTGTATCTATGCTCATTTTTGTAAAAGCTTCAGTCGCTGTTTTTATCCCTTCTCAGTGTGTAAGAGACGGTGTTATCAATTTAGTGTGCTGTTTATTGTTTCTCTTCATTTCTGAGTGGCAACCATGAAAGTTCACAAATACTCAACAGCTCCCCCAGCAGGTCTCACAGGGTTAGAGCGGGAGCTATTCATGTGGGTTTTTACATGATAGCATACTGAAGGCAAATGTTAAGGAAACACGATAACATGAAGCAGACAGACAGAAACAGAAAGACAAACAGTAGTCTGGCTCACATTTCTATTAGATAAACGGCAGAAATACTGAGGTATGTGTCTGCCTGCAAAACGTTGGAGATGTAATCAGCAAGGGAGCGTGATATACTGGTAACATTATACTTTTTTTTTAAAAAGCCATTGCATTTACAGAAGAAGGAGCCCAGAACCAACAGCTTTTGGATGAGTTCAAATCAACCCACATAGTGTGGAGGGGAAAAAAAAGCAACTGGGATACTTCCAGACAGATACTAAATCTGGATGCAAACCTAAATAAAATTCACCCAAATATTACTTAAGTAACAGAAAATGATACTGATCCAAAGCATAACAGCTGACAGAGTACTAAAATGTGCCTTTTATAATCCGCACCTAAATCCCCCACCCCCAAATTTAAAGTTACCAGATGATTCATGCTCAATCATCCAGGTGTGGAGAGAATGTCTCAGGCGAACAATGGGCTGTGAGGTCACTTTCTTGATCATTAATATGCAAAATTTCATGACCATTGATCAACAACCACTCATCAATGACAGTTGATCAGTGGCCACAAGTACCGTTCACCACACAAACAGGGTGCACCTTTAAGACCAATGATCAGCTCGGTCACCTATAACATCCCAAAGTTTTTGGCTTTGATCCTCAACACCACATCCAGAAGAGCTTTGATTTTGTTGAGAAGGCGAGAGATGTCATTATGGAGGCAGATGAAGAAATGTGTTGTTCGATGTTACATCTCTCTTCACTTGCGTTCCAGTCACCGAAGCAGTGGAAGTAGTTCGTAAGAGATTACAGGATGACCCCAACCTCAGCACCAGCCAAGTGTGTTTGCTCTTGGAACCGTGTGTTTGTGTCACATATTTCGCACACAAGGGTCATGCAATACTGACCCAAGGGTCCGTATCAGAACAGTTGAGACACATTTTCTCTAAACACTGTGTCTCTGTGGCTTTCAAAGCCCAAAACACGCTGCGCCAAAAATTGGTCCTCCCAAGGATCGGGTCCCTGTTTTGTCTGTTTTATATAACTGGACATAGTAGAACTTGATGTTCTTTCCCCATCATCAAGGCTTCTTTGCTAATGTACTAAAGGAGTTATTGGCACAAACTTCTTGGATGGCCTGTCGAACAGGCCTATTTGAAGACCTGCAGAGTTAATCACTACTTTGTTGGCTTCATTTTTTCAGATTTTTTTTTAATATCACTATCTTTCTTATTATAAATGCCATTTGGTATCACATTTTGTCATTTTATACAATAAAATGTATGTACTTGTGGGGATTTCAGTATCCGAATACCACAGTCAAGAACAGGCACACTGAAAAGCAGTCTTTCTCAAAGGCATTCACACTCCCATCTCTCTGTATGAAAAGTTATGTAAGTTAATGCATTAAAGATGAAAAATGCCCAAAAGAAATCTTCAAACCCTGCTTACCTTCTGATCTCCTCAGACATTCACTCACAGAAGCTTGTCAGATTGTTCAGTGGCACTTTAGCTGAAGGTTATTAGCACGTTCATAGATGAAAATGTTAAAACATGGTGATATAAAATCAAAAGTGTTTTTGAATAAATGTTACTAGAAGTAGGGAAGTTTATTCAACTGTATCAAACCATCCATTAAATGTTACCATTTATTTGCTTTATATATTATTTATATGATCTACATACCATCTATGTTGGTTTATTACCTCAGATGAATGAAAATGAACTCTTCCTAAAAAAAACCCTTACCTTTAATACCAGAAATGACCTGATGTGATTTGGTGGGACAATTTCAACATTTCACCACAGTGAATCTATAACCGGGTGTTATTCTAACATTTGACTCCAGCTTGATGGTCATTGTTATCCACATCAGGTGAGTGTCTGGAGTGCTACAGGTAAAGCCGGTAAGCTTGGCTGGATATTGCAGCCATCTTGCTAAAAATAATTTCATACACTGAAAAAGCTAGTTCTCTTAAATAGTCTGCTAGTATATGTAATCAAACAGCAAGCTTTATTATTTGTCACACAACTACAAAAGAAATTAAAAGTTCCCACGTAAGACAGCAGAAAAGTCTACTTCAGTCACTCAAATCAGCTAACGTAAAAAAAAAACAGTAACAAAAAAAATCCCCAAACAATTTAAATGGGTTGGGTTAAAAACAGCTATATAATGTGATCATAACCAATAGGTGTCACTGTGGAGACGAGTGTCTGATTGCGTCACTAATTTTCTGCAGTTCCAGCATGATCACTGAAAAAAATGTGTTTCGCTAAGCTGGCTCCAAAAAACAAAACAAGGCAGCAGCAAAGTGAACACTGAACCCTCATATGCAGAGTCCACAAACAGCGAGTGAAGAAATGTGGCCTTTACTTGTATACAGTCTTTAACTTTAACATGGATCTCTAGGGAAATTGATTGGACCAACTCAATTTTTCAGCCAGCTATTGGCTGTCCAAAATGAACCCGTGGCTAGTTTGGAACTTGGATGTTACATTTATTTTTCATATCCAGCAATTGCCGCTCTGCTTGAACACAGCTAACACCATCAAATCAGTCAAATCACTTGAATTACAAAGAACCATTTATTGGGATTGATTCGATTCACATTAACATCAAAGGAACCACAATTAAAAACATTAAAATCAAGTCTCCTCTTCAGTGAATTACTGTTCAACATTGCACAATGCCCAGCTCTGGAAAGACAGTCAATGACTCTGTCGGGAGTCAAAATGTCACAGAAGTAGCAGAAATGTTAAAAATCCTCATCAGGATGGATCAGAAAGAGGTTTGAAGTTTTTTTTTTTTGTTGTTGTTTTTTTTTTACACATAAGAACTGGAAACAAATTGGACCTGTTGGCACTCAAGTCTTATTGATTAGGAATTTAAAAGTGAAAGTATTTGTTGCATACAGACGAGAGAAACGTTACAAATGAACACTGATGATTTGATGAAGACAAGTCAGAACTCATCTATATGAGGAGGAGCAGAACGGAGAAAACAAGAGAACGCATTTAACGTACTGAAATGATTCAAGGCTCTCAAACGGCTCCGCTTCTCCAAACAACAATACATTCACATTAGCACCACTTACAGCTTACAAAAGGACAGTTTTCTTTGAAAACAATGGAGTCATCATCGTTCAGCTGGATGAATCATGCCCCGTCCCACTGGCTGGGAGAAACTCGGAGCCATACATTTGGACATTTAGAAACAATCCACTGCAGGATCGATGATTTTATATGACTTCTCAGGAAATGTCACCAGGTGTGGCTCAGACACGTATTTGCATCTTCATGGTTTGCTGCACAGCTCTATCAGTCTGTCAGCACATTTTGCTCAAAGACAAACACACAAAAACAAAACAGTGACTTCTGTTTACAGCTATGCAACACAGTAGACACAGAATGGAATACAACGTTGTCTGCATTAGGCTCTACTCCTAAAAATGGCTTTAAACGAGTTCATCTTGATATTAGAGACACAGACTGAGATCTGTCCTGTACTTTTGTTTATGTCCCAGTATCCAGGCCCGAGGCACAGGACAAGGTTCCCCCCCCTTTCTCTGAGTTATTGCATTCAAAAATCAGACAGCATCTGCTTAAATCAGGCCTGCAGGTTCTTCTTCTGCTTTCAGTGCCTCCGTCCAGACTCTGATTAAGCCTCCATGCTTATTTCAGCTAAAAAGCTTCTTGGCCCTGCCTGCCCTCTGATTAAAATTTGGTTGGACGGGGGTCTTGGCAGGACAGCGGTGGAATTCAAGTATCAAACCATGGTCTGAGGCCAAAGTGATGCAGCTGACACCATCAGTCTGCAGGATTGCTTTCAAGGAAACCTTCCCATCGACACAAACGGAGCTGTGGGTGAAACCCATATCTTTGATGGTGGACAAATGATGACAACCAGCTTTAAATCAACTTGCACTAACTTACAACGAAATGCCAGTTTTGAGGAAGTGAGCATTTCAGGTATGAGGCCAGCTCAGGGTTAGGATTGCTTTCCTCATCTGCTCACGTTACAGATGTCACTTCACAGATAAAGGGAAGGTAACACTGGGCTACGAAAAGCTGACTGTAAAAGTGGCACATTTGTCCCGGTATTTCCCGTCTGCAGCAGCCACGGACACAGGTGAGTAATGTTGTGTTTGTGTGATATTTGGATTCGTGTTAAAATGGAAGTCGCTCTATAATCACATGCATCATATACCATCCAGTCATATATGTACACAACCTCTCTCTCATGATGGGTGGTCCACATAAACATCTGGCACTCATTCAGCCTCCGCCTACTCCCAGCTCTGCTTGCATTAAACTTAGAGCTCAGGCTGCCTGGGTTTGTTTTATGTGGACCTAATATGTTCATTTTCATCTCCACATTTTTATCCTTTGACTTCACCAGAGTAGCTCTGCATGATTCATGGCTCAATATAATCCTTATTTAACTTATACTGGGCCTCAGTGGAGCCCCTCAGTTCATCTTCTATCTACAGTGAACTGCTTTAGCTCGTTTGACCTTCCCTTTAAGCCAGCGGGGGCTTTGTCCTCACAGTGAGTGTAATAAGCCTGAGATGACCATATTTGGGCTATCCGCTGTCACTGACATCATACAGAGCCAAGGGTAGAAAAAACTATGTCAAACTGAGTGTTTAAATCAGTCTGAAGCTTGAGCTTTTGGCCCACACAGATTATTGCCCACTCACTGACCTCATTATTTGAAACTTAGTTTTCATATCGTCACCAACCCATAACCCATCACCAACCACTGTAACAGTACATAGGTGGGAAAATGTTAAGGTCCCCTTTAAAAACATAATTTTTGGGAAAATGCTTTGACTTTCTATATGATAAAACAAAAAACGAAACAACTAGATGACAACGATTGAGCATCCCCTCTGCTGTCCTTTTAGGTGACTTGAACAATTCGGAATAATCTTGTAAGTCTCCAGTGAGCCCATAATGCAAAGTTCTCCCTCTCCTCCCGTGTCAGCAGTGGAAACATTAACAATGACACCACATCCAGGTTAATCGTCCTCTGCCTTTAACCTAGAAATACGATCTTAGATGATACTGATACTCCCCCCCCCAAAAAAACGAGTGGATTGATCCTGTAAATGTGGTGTGATTCTTTTCATCCAAAGTGGTCGTGAAGAGAAGAAAGCGAGCCCAGAGTCTGTCTTCTCGGTCTGAGGTGAGCTCTGTGCGATCAAAGGATATACAGAGGTGTTTGATTTCAGGGCTCATTAAACTGTCTCCATGCTGCGATGTTTTTGTCTGGTCTCCTCTTACATCACAATCTACCGAGTCACACGCTTTTCCACTGAGTAGTTTCTCCCTTCCTTAACCGTCCTGCATACTACATTTTTCAGACACGGTGAGACGCACATAAGACTCTATGCAATCAGTGTGGAGCCTCCCGTCCCAGACGTATTTCTCAGGGGAGGAGAGCCTCTCCCTCTTCCACCCAGAGGAGGTTCAGGACCTCGGCCTGCCGCTGCTCCCGCTGGTGAATCCTCCGCAGGCGCAGGATGTAGAGCAGGATGGCCAGCACCACCACCAGGATGCAGAGTGAGAACAGGTGGTGGTTGTAGACGAATGAAGAGCGCAGCCAGCTGGGGTGGTTCTGCCGCAGTGCTTCCTGCTGCAGGTCCCTGGAGAAACAAGCAGGGCAGAGGAAGCACATGTTTAATACAAAACAAATCCTTGCTAATGAGCAGAGCAGCAGGAGCAGAATTCTGTTTAGCTGGTGCATTATATTTTTTTGGGGGGGGGAATGTGGAAGTCAAGTTACAACTTTCAAAATAAGATTCTGTAACCGTTTCATTTCATGAATGTAAAGAGGATTTTTAAAAATAATTGTTATTATTCATTTCTGTCTCTCTTCCACAGCGTGTCTTTTGTCCTCCACCAGTTCTCATTATCACTTTATAGTCTTTACCTTACAATTTAAAGCCCTTTTAAAGGTGTTGGGCAACAGTTGTGATTTAGTGCCACATGAATAAAAATTGAATCGCTTACTTATTCCTCACTTCAAGTTATTTTGGTTTAACTTTGCAGCTTTCATTTCAGTGCTGTAAAGCCCTCTCGCTGATTTTAGACCGTGACAGGATAAAGATGTAAGCCGTGTTTCTCATAGCGAGCACATTCCTGTGACACATCTGCACACTGTGTTTCTTCCCCCAAACGAACCTTCGAGTTAAAAGGTAACTGAGTGCAGGGATAACAGGAGCAACTGAGTGAAAGTAAGCACCAGCGTAGGTTAGTGCAGAGGTAAAGTGTGACATATCTGACAGTTACCTGAGAGGCAGGAAGCGGGTTTTGAACAGGATGGCCCCCAAAGTCCACTGGACCTCTTTGTCATAAACCAGCTGGGCTGTTTTCAGGTTCGGGTAGTTGGTGGGGAAACGGAAACCAGAGTGTAACACTTCATACACCCAGGCTGACTTGAAGCACTGATACCTGGGGGTAAAAACAGCACAATAATGGGGCAGAGTAGGATAAAGTGACATCTGCGGGAAGGAAAAACAAAGCGGCCATTTAGATTTACAGCTGCAGATAGAGTCATGCAAATGTGCACCACCTGCAGGCAAAGAAGGGAATAACTATTTGCAACTTTGCCACCAGCAGTATATCATTCTTTGAAGAATCGAGACACAGTCGGAAGCCAGAGTAATGTAGCTGACACCATTAGCCTTCGCATTGGCCATTTCCCACTGAGACAAACAAAGCTGTGGGTGAAACTATCTTAGAAAGTGGCAAAACGATGGCAGCAGGCTGCTGCATCAACTTGTACTTAATTGTAAAACTGTATCAGTCTTTGGAGCGAACATTTCAGCTGGTACATGACGGTAAGAGCTGCTTTCACTCCTTTATTTCATGTTAGAGATGTCATAACGTCTCACGTTTAAAATTAAAGTTTGTTTAAAGTTTTATAATTTACAAGTATTATTAGTGATGTAAAGAACTGAGAACAAGAGAGCAACTTGGAAATCTTTTTGTTTACGCTGTCGTCAAAGTGCTTGGGTGTGCCCGTGTCTCCCAGTGTTACTGAAATAATCCACTGTTGTGCATCGGTAGAAGAATTGGGTCAGCATTACTTTCCAAAAGTTTATGGGCTGAAAATGAAGTTCAGAGAGACTCGTTTAAATGTGGAAAGCAGGACAAAACAAGTATAACCTCATTTACAACACTGTTTACTAGACATATTTAAGATGTTTGTGCATCTTAAATATGTGAAGATTTTAGCCACAAACACGTCCAGTTCTAGAAACTTGGTTTTCTGACAGAAAAATATACCACAAACCAAAGGCTGACGTTACATTGTCCAATTTCTACATACGGTCAGTGAAGTAGTCTGGCAGAAACTGAAGAGCTCCTCCCCGTGTGCCCTAATAAAAGTCATGCTTTACATCTCAGAATCTGCTCTTTGCTATGAAAAAAAAAACTCGCACAGAGAACTGGAAAATGCTCGCAAGATGCCGCTTTTATTTGTGTGTGTGTGTGTTTCCATGGATACTTTATAATAGCATGAAGATAGCCAGAAAACTGAGCTTACTTCAGTCTGCTTTCGTCCGCCTGTTTGGAGAAAAGATGGTTTTCCAGACGCTGTTTCAGTGTCAACCACTGCGTAGAGCAGAAGTCCTGTTAAATAGACCAAAATAGAATGGTGAAATCCTTTATCTAATATATTTGTCTAGTGGAAGGACTGGTGATGTGTGTCTGTTACCATAGCATCTTTGGAGTACTTCTCACTGTTGTACTGTCCTCCTATCCTGAGCACGTCCTCCATACAGTAGTAAAACTCAGAAAAACCATAGAACTCACTGTTGCTGAAGTTGATGGGAGCCTGCAAAAACATTACATGCCAATTTTTATTTGCACCATTACTTTATAAAGCATCAAGGAAAGACTCTAAAGAGTGCCGAATATGATACACAAAACCTTGTTATCATAAAGGTCCATACCTGATAGACACCTCTTGGCGACATTGTGCCATTGTGGAGGCCCAGGAAGGGTCGCACTGCCTCCTGACACTTGGTCCAGTCACCCTGACCCCTCAGGTGCAGCGTGTGATTGTCCCGGTTTATTGTTTCTGTCAGTCCGACGGGCAGGCAGGAGTCCAGGTACGGTTTGTCCTTACTTAGACCCGTCTGTGTGGTTAGATATCTGGACAATAACATGAAAAAGGTTAAAATCTACTTTCTTCACTCAGCTACATGAAACTGAAAGAATGTGAGGAAGACATTTAGTTAAAATAGGTGTCTACAAATAGATAAATCACTGAACCAGAATAAAATATTGATCAGTTATAGGATGATTAAAAGACAGAATCAAAATTGTCAAATCAAGATAAATAAATATTCATATTATTTTATACAAAAAAAGAGTCCCAGTCCTGATTTGTATGTGCACTATATTTCATATGACATGCTCCAGATTGGATTTTAGAGAAGATGTGTATTTGTGTGCAGGTAGATGGCGCTGTTTTTTAAGTTTCTGTTGATGCTGTGGTTAAAGCAAGTTAAAGGAAGACAGTATTTTTTTCAAGCTTCAGCAAAACCTGGAAAGAAGCTAATAGAGAAAGCAGCTGTGGGAAGTGCCAGCTTGACTTTGGGTAACAGTAATACGAAAGGCATGAGAGGAAAAGACACTGTCTAGATCTACAGAGGCTCTGTCATTAAAACCAACAACGGAAAAGTACTGCCAACAGCTTTTTGGACTGCAGTAAATACTGACATCCTGTTACTCTGTGGAAACGGTGCTCCCTCCGTTTGGATCCACACAGATAAACAATGTTACATCTCTTAGCTTTGAGAGCCGCATCGTTGGAAAGAAGACAAACAGGTTTTGAGGTTAAAATGATGGCTGAGTGAGAACTATACCAGCTATATAAGAACCAGTCCAAAGTCTTATAATTTTCACATCTGTAGAGTTTATCATATGGATGTGCTGACAGCGTAAAGACAGCCTGCAACTCTTATTTTCAGATGAAATATGGGCGCTGTTTTGCATTTATAGGAGAACCTTAAATATTAGCTCAATGATAATAACACTGATGAAAGAGGACAATGGTGGCTACGTTTTGAGGGTAAAACAGTGGCTGTAGAGCAAAAACTGTCAACACAGCAGCAGTGGAAACACAAAAAAAATGTCATTAATTTTTGGACTTCTCCCACTCTGCACCACTCTAACCTTTCCCACAGACACTCATCATAAAGTCTGAAACAGATGAAAAAAAGGCATGAAAATTAGACTGTAAAAGATAAATACAAGCTCAATTGTTTAATTTTTTGGCTTCGATTTAAAGTTTGAATGTTGTCTGTAGGTGAAAGCATGTGGAAGTTAGAGTTGAAAGAGGGGTAACTTAAAAGAGGTTTTAAACACTCTCTCCACTGAAATACATGAATAATCTTGAACATTTCAAAGAATATAAAAGTTAGAAATGAGCAAACATGTCCAAAAGAAGAAGAATCTAACCGTGGTTGGAGGAGACAGCCGGGGAAAAACATACGCAATGAAGAATAATAGTAATGAAAAATAATAATAAAGATTTGCATCTCAATACTGTGAATGCTTAATCTGCATTCACACTAATTAAAAGTAAAGTGAATGTTATAATATGTTGCCTATAGAATAACAACAAGCAGACATCAGTTTTACGATGTTGTTCAGTCTTATAGAAGAATGAGACACATCAGTAACACGGCTACAATGCAAGATGTAGATATTTTCAGGTATTTCACAGGGTAAAACACATTCAATTCAATTTTATTTTTATAGCGCCAGATCACAACAACAGTCGCCTCAAGGCGCTTTATATTGTACAATAGTACATACAGAGAAAACCCAACAATCATATGACCCCCTATGAGCAAGCACTTTGGCGACGATGGGAAGGAAAAACTCCCTTTTAACAGGAAGAAACCTCCGGCAGAACCAGGCATGTGACTAACCTGTTCTTGGTGAATGTGCTGTTAAAGAGCTGGTCCTCGTAGCGCTGCCTGGCCATGTTTCCTCCAAAGCCCAGGAACGTGGTGACATACACTCGGTACACGTGTTGCGTGTGCTCGACATCACAGCCCAGATTAAACTCTGCGAGGAAGCTCTTCCCTGCCTCCTCCTGAAAGCCACGCGGAGGTGTTACACTAATGCAGAGGACACCAGCCTTCCAGACGACGTCACGGGCAGGGCAGTAATAATGTTGACACTGTATTTCCTTACTTCTTGAGGTGAGTTGAAGGTGATGGCACTGGGCACCTCATAGGCGATCTGAAGTGATGCTCCACCCATATCCATGATACCCACTGTGCGCCGTCTGCTGATTGGCTGCTGGTTCTGGGAACCTGTCGTCACTTCGACTGTGGCGTCCGCTAAAAAAATATAAAAAAAATTTTAAAAATGCCACCTTCCCAAAATTAACAATTTTGCATAAAACACACATGAAACAAACATTAGTGCGAGTTTGGTTAACATGCCTCCTTCTCACTCACCCTCATCAGGATGGTCGAAGCGGCCCAAGACAAAGTTAATGCCAATCCAAGCATACACTCCTTCAAGGTCACAGGAACATGTCGTTTCACAGTGGAAAGACAGAAACAGGCAGGCAGCAGTTAGAAATGTCCGATTTCAAGAGTACCAATATCAGCAGAGTAAACAAGCCGGTCAGCTCACCTTCCTGTTTCCCAGAGATGACCTCAACATGTGAACGGGAAAAGAGGAAATCAAACTCCAAGGGGACATCGGTGACAAGATCCTCTATGATGTCCGCCTGCTTGCTACATGCAGAGAAGTACAGCATAAAATTGGGAGGTTTTGACTATTCACAATATAGAAATACAGAACAAACAAGGAAAGCTGCAAACCCTTCATTTACAAGGGCCAGCCAATCAGAAGAAAGGTGAGGGAGACTATATCAGCTTCGCTGATAGAGTCAAATGGTTCACAGTGGGAGGTGGAAACAACCATACCAGGTCTCCGCTAAAATACCACTGGATTAAAAACTGATGCTGCTGCGTCCGTGTTGTTCTGCCCACCTCTCAGGCAGCAGCCGCATGCCAGCAGTGCAGAGGATGTAGAGTGGAGTCTCTTTGTGTTTGTTCTTTGGGACATGAGCAGCAGCAAAGCTGAGGAGAGGGTGGAGGTAGTCACTGGCCTGCGTTGGTGTGTTTGCCAGAGTGGAGATTCCTGAGAGAACACACACACACGCGTACAGTACAATCAGGTATAAAATACAAAAGCTGGTTATAAAATCCGAGCTCGCTCATGTAGAAAGTTATTACATTGCCCATATTGGAACAGAAAGAAAATCTAATGCTGTCAAGGTAAGATGAGGTTGGACAGGGTTGATGTGGATCATAGAATGACAGTATGTTTAGTTATAGTTCAGGTTTCACACAAACACTTTACATGACATGATCTAAAATATATCGGTGTGAGCTGAACGATATGAATAATCTGGAACTATTTGATGCAGATCACTGAACTAGACAAAGCTAAGACATGAACATTATAACATTACCCACCACACATCAATCATAAAAACCTTAAAAGGAAAACGATTATAATAGTGTTTGTTACACAACGACGTCCCAGCATTCAAAGGTTCAGGTTTCCTTTATCTGCAGCACTCTATCTAATCTGCTGCTGTGGCAGAGATAAAGTTGCAGGGACTGAAAGCTCCTCGCCTAATTACTTAAAGGTACGGTGTGTAATATCTGGTAAGACTGCAGATTCAACTCAACTGAATTCTGTTGGGTTTTTTGTTTGTGTGTTTTTTATCCGTCTCAATTTAGGTGCATTATGTGCGAGCTGTCCACATCTATTTATTCTGGAGCAGGCTGTGAACCTTTGTGAAAGGAGTCGCGTACGAGTCGGGAGGTCACATATCTGTGACAATATCAGGCATGATTAAGCATGTATAAGCAATAATGTACGGTTCTGCGTGTTAGACTCTTAATTTGAGTTGAGGAGATGAGGCCCGAGATGAGGAAGAAGGGAATGAGGTGGAAATGAGGGGAGACACAAAAGTGATGGATGAGACAGATGAAGATCAGGCATAACGAGAAAGAGAAAGTGAAAATATACATGTACAAATATTAAATGGTCCTGGGACATTTAAAGTAAAAGGGACTTGTAAGGCCACATACATGAAATAGAAATAGGTGTAACACCATCAGAAAGTTCACTTTGCATGGAAAAAGAGCTAAAGCCAAATCTGTTTATCTTTTTCATACTTTCTGTTTCCCATCATGTTCTTTCCAGTTTCACAGGCTCTGACTTTCACTTTTCTGGCCGTGAGCCAGAGGACAAACACTGAATAAGAACTGATCTCCCTGTCGCCATCAGCTTCTGTCTCACTGGCACCATCTGGCACCGAAAACAAAGCAAATAAACAATCACTCTTTATCACTTTGTCTCTGGTCGGTACAATTACAGTTCAGCAATTAAACAGTTACAGTTAAGCAAACCTAGAAACAATGTTTCTTCTAATTGCTCATTCGTTTACATGAACACTGATTCATCTCAGGTCACCTGACTTTTACTTACCTCAACTGCTGAGCCTAACTGGCCTTTTTAACTCTTTCTGACTATAAAGAGAATTTTAGTACTCTGACCTGCTCCTGTTCTGTTAAGGGTACGCCACTTACACAAATGTAGCATTTCCTGTATATGTTTCAAATTAAAAGCCATTTAGCATTTCAATACACAGAAACTGTTCAGTTCTTATAAAACCTTCTACAGTGAAACTTTTGCCAACTAATTTCCATCTGAAAAAATGTTCATAAAATTATCAGTGGCTCAGAAAACTGGTTAATAACTCACATGTTATTCTAACACACCAGATAATAAGATTTCCATTCTACAAGAAAAGAGAGCGGGCGAGAGGTGGAGATGATATGTAGGAGGGTTAGGGGGTTAGGGTCTAACCACACGTTCACACAGTGTTTAACTCTGTATGTTCTAAGCACTTTATCTAGCCCACATCCAAGGCCACCCAGGAATCTTTATTTAACCTTATATCCATGTCTTTAAACTTTGGGGTGTACACAGACACAAGGAAAAGAAAGGCCCCAGCCAATCAGAAGGCCTTAACTAGAAACTTTTTATGCTTTGAAGCTCTAACCGATGTACACCATGCTGCCCTGGGGAGTGGCAGATAATCTATTCATGAAGCCAGTCTACCATTTGCTAATATAAACTGTGGTAACACAGCCACAGAAATGAGCCACGATCTAACTGCATTGTGCCTCGCTACCTACACAAACAGCACTGCACTCTTGTGTCCGCAAACAGAGCTACAAGTGCTCAGGAAGCTTATACACTGTACAAACTCCAAGTGAGCTTCGCTTCCTCACCAGGCTTGATCTTCTTGACGACAGAGTTGTGGTTGCGATCCCTCATTTGTCTGATGTCCAGTAGGGTGTGGGGGTTCCCGTTATGGGGCGGCCAGTAATACACAAAGACCCTGGAGCCACTGCTGCCACAGTCCACCACGATGCCATAATTCAGTGAAGGGTTGAGGATGTCGGTAGCCTCCATAGACTCAGCCATGGAGAGGTATCTGAAGGAGAGCAAACAGAAACATGAGGAGATGAAGAACATAGTCAGAAAACTGCGTTTACGTACCAGAGAAAGCACAAAGGTGTCAAGAGCTTAAACAATATCCACCAGCATGCTTCTTTCTTTAAACCCACTTGAAACAAATGTTCTACACATTCATGCAAAGGAACCGCAGAGTGCATTTACATTTTTCCAAATGATCTGCTTACTTAGTATATCTTCCCTTTGTTTACTGAGGACAACACCTGCAGTCAGTCCCACACACTGAGTCCTTTCAAAAGTGCTCACAAAGCTGGTTATCTGTTTGCCGTGAGCTTTCCACTCGAGCACACTTGAAAGAGAGGAGCCCCTGCATTATTTGAGCTCAAAGAGAATATGATCGACGTGGCGGCACTTTATAACTTCTCCAGTGTTCATTGCTCGGATTAATGGTGGCTGACTGTGAAATGGTCCTCAATTTAAGGCATGTTTTGTCACATCCCCCTTAACATCCTGCAACCAGACACGCTCGATTACCAGTGTTTTCACGCTGCCTCACCCTATATTTCCTTAGAGCCATGCTTCGTTTAGCTTAGCTTCTACAACACTGACTGGAAAAGGTTTCGGGACTAGAACTTTGAAATTGGATTTTCTAACAAGACAAACTAACAAAGAAAGAAAAAAATCTATTAAAGTGAACCCAAAGTAGCATATAAGGAGGAAACACTATATCAAAAGGCTTCCAGATTTGTGAGGCCACTCTGCCAGCCTATGTGTACGGCTCAAATAAAATGCGTTTATTTGTTTCATTTCTGTCCACTCACTTGTTAATTTGGGTCGCAGACCGTCGCTGGGTGCCCCATAGCTGCATCTGGTAGGATTCCAGAAGGAGGAAGGCAGAGGTGATGAGTAGTAGCAGCAGGAGCAGAAGCCTCTGTCTTGGGGCACAGCCCAGAGACAGCAGGGACACGCTGCAGTACCAGGAGGCTGGCAGGCAGGACAAAGTAATCCTGTGGAAGACGAAGACACGGCAGATACTGTTATATACAACAGCAGACTCAACTCATGGCAGCCTTTTTGACATGAAACAGTAGATTAATACAAGTTTAAGTAATGACATTAATAAAGGCTCTGTTATGTTACTAAGTGCTGAGCCCATAGTAACATCAGTAGTAACGCCTGTGTTTCCCATAGCCATGGAAAAACACCTGTTAGAGTGCCAAGCATATGGGCTTCTCAGGAATACTCTGACAGCAGAAACTCTTATCGGTTTATTACCTTGCCATGTGTCCACGTCAGCAAAAGTACAAAATGTCACAGTCGTCACCTCATGGTGGCTGCAGGCTGAATATGATGTTGTCAGTTCTGACTTTTTTCCTGCTGGAAGGGAGTAAGACGGGGGAAAGAGGCTGAGCGGGCTTAATGTTGCTCTGGTGCCTAAATTCAAGTAAAGATAAAACTAAAATAAAAATTTTAGGACAATAAATACTCTATTCTAATCAGCTGGTGGCCTGTAAACTGGCAGGCCTAACTAACACTGTTTGTCTTTGTAACGACTTAGTTTTACTTGCTACAACCTCAAAAAAAAATCTAATTTATTTGTAACACTTGTAAACAAACAAATTATTCTAGCCTGTCTGCCAGAACAATAAGCATGTTGGGCTCCAAATCTGTAATATGTTTTTATGCTGTACTTTTTACACGCTGCCATTAAATAGAAGAGGCCCATTTTAATATAATCTCTGCCTCTTTTCCCCACAGGTCAGTGTAACTAGCCTACCTCTCAGTTACATAAGCTTAAACCGTTACATAAAACACAATGACTGTAAATTGATACCAAATAACAGAGGGAAATAATACATTCTATACTGTATTTATGTTGACAAAAATCTAGCTATCATTATTAATAACGGTGCAGTTACAAACCGGCTACGTTAACGAAATACTGATAACCATCACAGCACCCGCATGCTATCACTCGCTCTAATAAACGTACCTACAGAAGCCTCTTCTCCGCCATGGCAGTAACGAACATTAATAAAATTTGTTTGTAGATCGACAGATAAGACGATACGATCCCTTCTTCTCTCACCGTCTCACCCGTAAATTAGAGAACACGAAGAGGAGACGTAGAGGAAATGATCGAAATTTCTTAACACCATTTCCGGTTAGCCGGTTTGCTGCATTCAATACTGTAGGAATAATCAGAACTATGCAAGGGAACGACGTGATGACGGTGAGATGCGAAATATTTTATTTATCCCACATATGGAAATTATTTTGTAATTTAATATTGTAATTTAATAGTATATATTAAAATTTGTAATTT
>VUQR01011331.1:0-11491 GCA_015108515.1 Hemichromis elongatus
CCGAAATGATGATGGGATGAGGAGAATGAACTGGTGCTGCGGTTTGGGGAAGGCCTCGAAGGGGACTGGCGACGGCTCCCGGGCCGGGCAGATCCCCATGTACTAACGAGAAGTGAATGAAGGAAGGGAGGAGGAGAAGAGGAGTAAAGAGGGAAATTGGGGGGGAAGGGTGGGGCATGAAAATGAGAACAGCTGGTATTGGAGAAGGGGGCATTTATAGACTGAGGACAGAAGGGGCGTAAAGGAGGTGTGGTCCCGCTCCTGAAATTCAGATGATATCTCCACTACATGATAGTAAGACCAGCAAATATCCTATGTGCATGCATACACAAGGGGACAAACTGCAACCAAATGCAGCTGGTATTGTAATTCTGACAGAATCAGAGATTTAAAACCAGATTGATTGCAAAACAGCACAAAAATACTGAATGCAGTATTATGATAATCCTTAGATAAACATACAGAAAATATACACAAGGAGTAAATCCCAAGTTAGTGTGTATCCATACCCAGCCACTTCATTAGGTATAACTGTATGGTGTAAGTAAAAATTTTGCATTTTGAGGAGAAAATTATTTTGTGCAAAGAAAAGCTTAATTTGAGCGAATAAAATTCATTGCTGCATGCAAGAAATGTATTTCAGTGTTTGCTATTATCCATATACACACACACACAATAAAAGCCCTTCTCACTCAGTTGTTGGCATTTGCTCTTGCTCAGATCGCTGCTTTGTGTGCTGACAGACATCTGCTTGTGTGTTGCTCACGCTTTTATCATCTCTGCTCCCTGCACGCTTAACTCTTTCTGTACACCGTTATAAGTGTGCCACAAAACCAACCAATCACACACTTGGATGCATAAATTCTGATTTGCTGTTACGGTCTCCCATCAGCTCGCTCGCTACTAGCTAAATCCAGTGGAACAGTTTGGTTTAAACTAAAATAAAACCACCAATGCTTTGTAATATGATATATTTTAAAATAAAATAATTAAACGTACTAACTAAAAAATGGGTTTTAAATCGTCTCATCTTAATCATGTATAGGATTTACTGAGAAGACCTGTAAACACAGAGGGGAGTAAAGACCTGTAAACCCTTTACAGAAAAAAAGGTTTACAGATCTAAAAAAGAGAAAATATCCAGTGACCCGCATTTGCCGGAGGGGAAAATGTCTTGTTGATGCCAGAGGACAGACTAGAATGCCCAGAATACTTCAACTTGATATGAAGGCAACGGTAAAGCAAATAACCACTTGTTACAACTAAGATATGCAGAAGAGCTTTGAAATCACAAGACATCGAACCTTGAAGCAGCATCAAGTAAACACCAAAGCACTTTATGAGCAGTTTTACTCATTTTTTAATTGCTGCTTTCAGCAGGATAACACACCATGTCACAAAGCTCAAATCTGAAACTGGTTTCTTGAATGTGACGATGAGTTCACTGTACCTAACTTTGGATGTGGTGGAATGGTACATTCACATCATAATGTGCAGCCGAGAAATCTGCAGCAACTGTATGATACTATCACGTCAATGTGGAGGAAAATCTCTGAGGAGTGTTTCCAACACCTTTTTGAATCTGTGCCAAAAAGAATTGAGGCAGGTCTGAAGGCATAAGGGGTACAACCTGGCATTAGCAAGGAGTACCTAATGAAGTGGCTAGTGAGTGTATTTATTACATTCACTGATGTATATATCTATTTCAAAAGCCATTATTTAATAGCTTTAGAAGAAACTATACCATTAATATTACCAAGTGAAATCTAAAGCCAAAGGATAACAGCCACCCATTAAATACATATTAATTTAACATCGTAGAAGTATAATCTACCAGGCTTACAATAGTGTACTGGATGTGGCTGAAAACTGCTAATGTACACAGACTCTAAAGAAAAAAAATAGATCAACTGTAGCATGTAACCAATCCATAAAACCAGTTTTTTTAAGCACTCCTTAAAGTTTTAGCTTGTTTCTTCTAACCCACAACACAGATATACAACCAGTCAGACATGACACCAGTTTAAATTGTATTTTTCACCAGGACTGTATTTTTTTCCTTACAGCTAATGATTGGGTAATATCCAACAAGGAGCTGACAGAGAAAACCAGGTACACCATCACCGGTCTGAGTCCAGGGTGTAAAATTTTAGTTCGTGTCAAAGCCATCAATGCAGCTGGAGCTAGCGCTCCACGTTGCCTGCAGCACTCTGTCCTGGTTAAAGAGGTTGTTGGTGAGCTCCTAAAAGATCATTATATGTGTTCTGCTGTAAGACTGCAACAAATTAAATTAATTCTGAACGTTCCTTTATAATGCACTTTTTGGTATAACTGCTCCTCAGAACCACCCAAGATCCGCGTCCCACGGCACTTGAAGCAGACTTACACTCGCAAAGTTGGAGAAACAGTCAACCTTGTGGTGCCATTTATGGTAAATCTGCCAGCTACACTAATGTTGCACATCTCTTCAACATAATACTGAGCTCATGTTGCTACTTGTGTGCAGGGCAAACCCCGACCGAAGGTCACTTGGCTGAAGGATGGCAACTCCATAGAGCCTTCGCAAGTTAGCATCCGTAACACAGACTGTGACAGTATCATCTTCATCCGCAAAGCAGAGCGCAGCCACTCTGGGAAGTATGACATGACAGTGCAGGTTGAAAACCACATGGACACAGCCATACTTGACATACAGATTGTAGGTGAGTGAGCAAAGTCATTATAACATCATACGAAAGCTAGAAAGAAGTGCTCATTGACATCAGAGTGGAGCTTTATAAGGAATAAAGCTTATCTCAGCTTATATTCTTTTTCTCCTATTTTTAGATCTACCTGGACCTCCTCAGTGCGTGACTATTGAAGATGTATGGGGTGGAAATGTAGCTCTGGTCTGGACCCCTCCAAAAGACAATGGGAACGCCCCAATAACAGGCTACACCATTCAAAAAGCAGACAAAAAGACAATGGTAAAATGCAAATGCAAATGAAAACCATTCTAGATAAGCTGTGTCTGCACAGTGTTAAGCTCACATGCTTTACTCTTTTTAGGAATGGTTCACGTGTATTGAGCACTACCATCGCAACTGCATCACCATCACAGAACTGGTAGTTGGGAACGAGTACTTCTTCAGGATCTTCTCTGAGAATATGTGTGGCCTGAGCGAAACTGCCACCCAAACCAAAAAGAGTGCTCTCATCGTCAAAGAAGGTACAGCTGACTGTATGTTTATGAGAGTGTAGGTGAGAGCAAGATCAAAAATTTACTGTGAAAAAACAAATCTTGTAATTTCAGATGGAGGAAAATGCTTCCAAAAGTGAAAGAAATCATGGTTTTACTTACATGCCAAACATGCCCATAAAGTTGTTGTTACTGTTTTGGGGGTTTTTTTTTATAGCTCTTATCTGAAAGGTACTGTCAGTGATCTTTTCCACCCTAAAGTGAGCCTGATTCACAGCCTTACTTGTGAAACTCCAAGGGTTTGGTGTATGACTGACAGACCCTTCAATGGTGTCTCAGTCTCAGCTGATGATAAATTAAAAAATACTGTCTTTCCCTCATCACATAGGGAATACCCCACATGATACCGCTCAGAGCCAGTATCATGCACAACCCCATTCCTTTACCCTTACCCCCACAGGCTTGCAGATGAAGACACAAGAATACAATGACCACGACTTCAAAGAGGCACCGAAGTTCACACAGCCACTTATCAACACTTTCGCCGTGGCCGGCTACAACACTACTCTTAACTGCAGCGTGCGTGCCAACCCGAGGGTAAGTGGAAGAACTAGAACTAAAAGCTGTGCTATTAGCAGAGTCCTTTGCTGATGTTTCTGTATCTATGTGCAGCCTAAAGTGATCTGGATGAAGAATAAGATAACCATCATTGACGACCCACGCTACCGTATGTTTAGCAGCCAAGGAGTCTGCACTCTGGAGATCAGGAAGCCCAGTCCCTATGATGGAGGAATGTACACCTGCAAGGCCATCAATGAACTAGGCGAGGCTCAAGTGGACTGCAAACTGGAGGTCAAAGGTCAGTGCGGACCTTGATATGACCCCGACCTCCTTCTTGGGTTTCTGTGTTTATCTGAGTCTGGTTTCCCAAATGTTTTGTTGTATTTTTTAATGTTCTTTTAAGATATGCGCTTCTTTAATACAAACAGAAGCAATTAACGCATTTATGATCACAATCATCACTGAACGTTCAGAGGCAGAGAGACTTTGGGAAACCAACTCGACCTGGGTACGCTAGTGTTTGAACTGTGTGTGCAGTTCAGCAAGGGACAATATAGGCGGTGGACATGTAAGTATCTGTACTGGGTTGCACCAGCTTTTCGTAAATTCATGGTTAAGTCTTCATCAAGTTCCTAGCAACTAGTTCGTTGTGATTTACAAAGTTGGATTGCGCAATTAAAACTTATCAAATGTGGCAGAGCAGAAGAAGAATAATGAATCAGATAATGAACACTGTTGAAGAATGCTCTTTAATGTCTTTATGTTTTCAGATTTTTGTACAGTGCAGTCTAACCTTACATTTTATAGCTCAATGACTATAAAGCTATAAAGAATATCTATTTCTGGTTATTTTCAGATTCCTGTGTTTATGGCACTTTGGATTCTTACAAGTTTTTTTTATCTTCTAATGCTTTTTATAGGCTCTTTATTGCTTCCTTTTTTTATATTATCGGTTCTTAGGTTTAATTCCAAATGACCTTAAGTTTATTTAGTTATTCCCTTTTGTGTTCCCAGTTTGTGTCAGTCTTGTCTCTCTTTATATCTTTTTACTGTATATTCGCCTATCTTGTCCTCCTGTCTTCCCTTGTTGTGTCATGGTAATCCTAGTCCCCTGTTCTATGTGGATGGTAGTTGCTGTTTTAGGGCAGCATGTGGCTCAGGAGGTCGAGTGGATCATTATTGGATGAATGACACTTGCAGTCAAACTTAAAGTTCTTTAAATGCTCACCTAAATAGAAAGGCACCTTATAAGTACTAAAGACGCATAGTAACATAAATACCACAGACAGTATAAACAATGAATGTGATCTCACCCACTGATTTCTTGAGTCCCGTTTTGAAGCCTCGTGTTTTTCAGAGTCACAATCTTGGTGTTTAGAGACCAGATGTGATGATTTGGAGTGGATTCTGATTCTGAATTTAACACAGTCTTCTGATACACCTGTTTTGCACATGTTCTTCCTTCTTCCTTTCCTGCTATTTATTAAGATTTTGATCATATGTACATATATATATGGATGTATTTTTTATTGTGGTATTTCTTTAGTGTATTGTCTGTCTTGTGAATGTCGGGAGCACTATAACCTAAATAATTTCCCCTGGGGATCCATAAAGTATTCTGATCTGACTGTGAAAACACACACAAGCATTGCCTAAAAGACCAAGACTTACAAACTGGAAATAATTTTTCATTCATTTATTTAATATATTTAAAACGAATCACTGGGACTTAGTGATTCATTTCAAGCAGGAAAGTGTTTGGGGTGGCTGTAGCTCAGGAAGTAACGCAGGTCACCTACTGATTGGAAGGTTGGTGGTTTGATCCCTGGCTCCTCCAGTGTGCATGCCAAATGTCCTTGGGCAAGTTACTAACCCCAAGTTGCTCCCTGATGCATCCATTGGAGTATGTGTGAATGTGGTTAGACAGCACTAAGTGTAGTTAAAGTGCTTGTGAGAATGGGTGTGAATGAGTACTCTGGGAGAGTAGAAAAGCGCTATATAAGAATCAGTCCATTTACTATGTTTGCACAGGTCAAGTTAAAGAGTCATTTTCCCATTGACTTTATAATGACTGGAGGCCTTTTCCCAACACCTTCAACCTCTGGGCTACCAGTGTCAGTCACCTGGTGGAAGAAAATCTGTTTTCAAACAGTCACTGTGAAAGATTGGTGAAGGTTTCCAAATAGCTACTTTCAGTCACTCCCTTATTCACAACGGATATCCACAGTAGGTAGCACCTATGTTTAATTTGGCAGATATTATACATTAATTGCCTTTCCTGATACAACCCGAAGTGAATTATGTCTCCTTCTGGGCCTGGGGCTGAACCAAAAAACTTTATAAGCAAATTAGCTATTGGAAATAAACACAGACAGTTTGCCAACGCTATGCAAGTCAAGCAACTGGGTCATTTACCATTATTGGTATTACATTTTAAAGTTTAGGTGCCATGTCAGGTGTCAGTTTTATCAGTTTTGTCTGCACAAGATTTATTTTGTTTTGTGCAATCCACTTTGATAAAGTGACGTGTAAATCTGCACTTATTGACTAACTACACTTAAACTTAAGAAAACCTGGTGCAACCGGTCTTTGAACTCCATTTTGAGAAAATATATAAATAATAATCATTTCATATGTGTCCAGTGCACATAATATCTGGTGAAACTTTTCCATCACCACAACACACACACGTTTATCCCTTGTGTTGCCACATCTCTCTCTTTTCAGTCCAGTCCATCCAGCCATCCTCTTCATCATCACAGCACACCACCCCAACACCAGTCACACCACAGGAGGCAATAACATATGTAACATATGATGTTTTTGTGTTTGTATTATTCAATGTCTCCATCTTAAAATATTCTCCACAGATTCCAGTGTCTTCTTTATGCCCCACGGTTAACTCCTCATATAAAAGAGTTCAGTAATAACTCAGCTGTTTTCCCTGGTGCACATATAACTCCATGTAAACATTTTAACCCCTCTTCTCTTCTCTTCTCCCTCCTAGTCCAAACTCAAGAATTGTGAATGTATGTTCTCATATAAGGTAAGCTTTCATATGGTTTTGGCATATGAAGCTTATGTCATTCATTATGCGTCTTCAAGCCAGCCTGTGCAACCTCGCCTTTCTCAGCTTGTGGGTCTCTAGCAGTTATTCTTCTCCTTGAGAGGAGAACCAACAGAATATGTCACATTTGCATGATGGCTTTTGCCAGGTTTTTTAACCTGGATTGCTGTACCTGGCTGACTTTAATAGCTCAGATTTGAATATTTGAATTGATTGTTTGCGTGATATTGTTAGACTCTCTCTTTTGTAACCTGTAGCAGAAATAAGGCAAGTAAAATCTTCTAACCTTCGCTGAGATATCAAGTGCATCATCTGAAGGGTCTGAGAAGCTCTATGCTCTGAAGGCATTGACTGTGGCTGAACAACATCAAACATCCAAAGAAAACATACTAAACTGTATTTTACGTTTGGACCTGCCTGATGATTGGCGTATGCATAAAAACAGCAGAAATTATATAGTGTATTTTGTAGGTTTTTGCTTGTTGCAGATGACTGGAGACATTATTCATTATTTTTTTGTAAAGATTGCAGACCTGAATTGAAACATGTTGTGGAATCAGCTGTGCTTGTGCTTGTATGCTCTGACCCAGTTCCATACTATGTGCTAATACTTAGCAACGCTGCAGGGTTTACACTGCGTTCGTGTGCTAAAAGTGACAAAATACTTGTCTCCATTTTCAGTGCTGTATTTGAGTGTGTTATTAGTTTATTCCTATGGAAATATCAAAGCAGAACTTTTGTGCTTGTCCCTATTTTATGTCACATACAGTGCTGTGCAAAAGTCCTGAGCCACCAGTATTTTCTTTATATTTTGCTTCCAAGGAGCCAGACTTTCATGTGATTTTTTTAAAGTATTGAAACTTTTAGAAAATTTTGTACAAATTTTGTACACCTAGGTGAAATCAGTATCTTTGCATCTCATGCCAGGTCCCTCCATTTAAACCTGCATCTACTAAAAGTCCTGCACAGTCCATATTTGGTCTAATTAAAATTAATCTTCTCTACAAAATACCAGATAAATGGATGAAATACCCATCCCCTGTATTTTGTGTTTAGTGATAATTATTAGAATCATGTATGCTTTTATTGCTAACCTGTTAGCTACTGTAACGTTAGCTTCCCTTTAAATTCTTGTATATTGTGCAGAAAGACATACAAAGACAGTATATACTATGGAACTGGGACAAACTGGGTGGACATTGCATACAGAAGCCATCCTAAGCACCATCTTTCCCTCTTTAGAGCTTGTGGTTCTTGCCAATGAGTTTTGTTTGCTTTTCTCTGCTCACCCTATTGCCCTTCAGCTTTTCTCCTTCATCTTACCCTCTCTCTTCTTCACTCTCCACATATGTTTCTGTGCCTCACAGCAATATTCTAAGAGTTTTTCTCCCTGTCCCTCAGGAGGCTTCACCTTCTATGAACTCATGCAACGCGGAGTGCCCCTACATCTGATTGACAAGTATATGACCGAGTCGAAGGTTGTTGAGCAAGAGAAGTAAAACCTGAGCACAGTGCAATAAGACATTTTTGGCTTTGCAAACATCTGATGCCACTAATTACCCTGTTCTCTCAACTGTTGAGGTCAGCAGCCTGCAGGTGGATGGAGGGAAGGTGGAACGGGTAGATGGGTGTGAGGGAGGGTATACCAGTCCGGTGTGGCATGCTGTGTGGCGCTTTGGAGCTAGTTACCATAAGAAAAAAAAGCCAGTTCATCTTCGTTATCACTTTGTTATGTTTGAAAGACTCAGCTCAGATGCATGTTGGCAGTGTTTTGGTTCTAGCTTTAATACGGAATTGTAGTGTGAAAAAAACAAGCTCATGGTGCACAAACAGTGACGCACAGGTAGAGTATTTACATGTGGATTTTGTCAAGAGTGCTTTTTGAAGGTGACTGATTACTTCTGGGCTCTGAAATATTTGGTTTGATGTTTAAAGGGTGTCAGTGGACTATTACATGGCAAGAAAAGTGAGAACAAACTTGAGCAATGTTGGAAAAATGAACATTTTCACTCTTCTGATTTGAATCACATTAATGTTTCACTTTTTCTGTCGAGTTAGTAAGAAAATATAGAGATTTACGTACAGTCCATACATGCATTAAATTTTTGAATTCTTGGATTCATACTGGGCTGAGGTTTGATTGAGGTTAAAACATGTGTGCATGCATTTACCTTTGTAATTACAACCTGTGGACAACAATAAAAGACACTTCAAAAAAATAGTATTTCTGTTTTTGATTTCTGTACTCCTGTTTTGTTGAATGTGAGATCTGGAAAATATGCTCTATGCTCTGACATTACTGACCTACTGTGGTGCTCAAAAGTCATTTTTTGTATGGCGAGTCTCATAAAACCATAGTTTATTCACAATAGAATATAGAAAACATAAAATATTTAAACTGAGAGAAACTGAAAGTGAAAACAACCAAACACCCATTTTGATGGCAAAACAAATCTTAAAAAGCCGGGATAGGGCTTTGTAAGAACAGTCTGTAAACAGAAGAAAGCACTTACTGGACTTTTGGGAGGGATTTTTTTTCCTCATTCATGTCTGATAAGGGCAGTCCTGGGTCTTCTCTGTTGCATTTTTCATTTCATTATGCTCCAAATGTCTGGAGCACCTAATGCAGCAGAATTAAACTCTTCAGTTATGCCATGACCGCATACAGCTCAGTTTGATCTCAAGATCTCAAAGCTGAAAAATTAAGTCCAAGAACCCTAAATAGACCTAGAGAAGGTAGGCTAATATTTCTCATTTTTATTATTTGATGTGTTATCCATTCACAAACCTACACTTTTCAAAGCTTTGCAAAAACACAACTCATGTTTACCTTAGTTTTTCTTTTAAATTAATATTTGCTGATTTTTCAAAGAACAGCATTATTCCAGGTAGTGATTTTCTTTTAAAATTACCTACACATTTTTTTTTTTTAAATCTACGTTTAGTTTTTATTTTTGAACTAACAAAGTGAACAAGAAGCACAAGGAGAATAAAAATGTTATCCTATTCCAGTGTTTTTTGTTCATTTTTGCTACTGCAACTTTGCACTGTTCACTTTCTGATGTAAATTTTCCACATGTGGGACAAATAAAGGTTATCTTATCTTAATTTATTTTATCTTATAGCTATACTGAGGAAGGGTCAAATGTTATATGTTAACGATACCATCCACACTTTTAAGAACCATAGTTTCTACGTTGTAAGGCTTAACCTACATGGTAATTATGGGCCTAATACATCTGCCAGTCACTCAATGTGTGCTTACGTTTGCTTGTATTTTAGCAAGTTTATAAGCCAGCCAGATGGTTGGTACTTCAGTGTTATACACTCGTAGGTGCAGGCTATAGTGTACATTTAAATTTCCCGGTAGACAGCTACGTTATCCCTTCCGGACTTTCGCTTCCTGCCGAGACGCACCTCGATCAGAAACGTATAGACATCCACATCTCTTAGTTCCGCTGTGGAAATGGCCTCAGCTGCTCGTCTACCTACACATACCAAATGAGCTGCTGCTGTCTTCTGGAGTCGGCCAACCGTGTCTGAAACACCACCCGGGAATATCGGGGAGTTTTTGCGGTACTCAGAGGAGTGACGAGGCAGAAAAATAATGCCACATTTCCTGTGGCCAGAGCCGTTGTCACCCGCTCAACTGAAGCGGCTGGAGGAGCATAAATACAGCGCCTCCGGCAGATCCTTGTTTGAGCCGCCGTGTCAGATCTACTGGAACTGGCTCGTCCAGCAGATACCAACATGGATCGCACCAAACACACTGACTATTGTTGGACTGCTGGTTAATGTCCTTTCCACGTTGGTGCTTGTGTATTATTGTCCCACGGCAACAGAAGAGGTGAGTATAGCGACAGGGACTAAAGTTTCAAACGTCTACCCATCTCTGCTATGAAAAGACCGTCCTCCATTTAGAAAATGCGTAGGCTAAAGATACACGGCAACCTATAAGCCCAAGATAGCTCAGCAAATAGGATTGATTATGTTTACTGAGTCCATTAAGAATACTTATTAATTCGGCAAACATTCGAGATTCACAGCTGTTTGTATTTTAACGTCATGTCTACCTTATAAATGGGGCCGTGATGCTAGCTAACGCCGTACGCGCTGTAATTTGGCGAGTGTTCTGTAGTGTCAAACAGCTAAATTTAAATTTGGTAGTCTAAGCTAAATTGGAGTCCGTCTCCAGGTGTTTCATGAAAATTCTTTTATATTTTGTTTTTAAACCCAAGCTTGGGCACAAGCAAGCCGAGACGCTTTAGAAGGGTTAATCGTATTTGGGACGACGTGGACAAGAATAACTGTATTGGGAACAGATATATCGGCGGTCATATGACTTTAGAAAGTTGACGCAGTGCTGTTGGGGTCAAAACAGCAATTTGTTTCACTTCAGGCTACTATCAGAGAAGAGGCTAATCATTTAGCAGTCATTTATTGGTAATTAAAATTTTAAATGTAAGTGTGTGAGTGTGTGTGTGTGTGTGTGGTGGGGGGGAGGCATTTTATGGTTGAGAGTGCGGAGGGCTTGGGGATAGAAGCTCCTCTTGAGTCTCTCTGTCCTCTGTCCACTTCCGGATTGCAGAAGTGTGAACTGCTTGTTTCCAGGATGAGACGGGTCCTTCAGTATCTGTGCTGCTCTAGTCCAGCATCTCCTGGTGTAAGTGTCCTGAAGGGGGGGG
>VUQR01011331.1:11511-55563 GCA_015108515.1 Hemichromis elongatus
AGCCCTTAACTAGACAAAAATATGCTTATTTAAATGAGTAAGCTGATTTTGAAACGCCTCTATATCATTCTGTAATCTAAGAATACTATAGAAAGGTAGCAAGTTGACCTAGGGCACAGTAAACCTGTCTGTCCCTGCAGCAGTGAGTCTAGTTGCTGATGCACAGGTTGGTGAGTTTATCAGACTCTCACCTTTGCTCGTTCTAACTATAACAACCATGCACCTGAATCAAAGTCCATGCACTCTCACTGACTCCACAAGTTTCCTCTACTGTTATTCTGCATTGATTGAGGCATGCGGTGTTCACTTTTATTTCTGTGCAAACAAACACGCATTCACAGGAATTCATCGGAGCCTATGGAAATAGGTCAGAGTTTTCCCTCAAGTCACTGCTGGGATAAACTTAAACAAGTAGTCCACAAGGCTTTTGGGACATGTGCTTCATCTCTGTTGAAACACACTGTGTTTTTGTGTGGTTCTTTCTCTCTCAATCACAGGCTTACACAAATGCTCTCTCTCTCTCACACACACACACTCACACACACACCCATTGTAGTTTTGCAAACATGCTATGTTGGCCAGCGTTACAGTCCAGATGGTCCATAACCTCCACCCTAGTAAAGAGGAGCTGAACTGGTCTAGTCAGCTGGAGTCCCTCCTACTACACACTTCAGATAGATGTAGCTCATGTGGCACATAAGTATTATTAAATCCAAAAGTAGACACATCTATGGATTCAAAAACTCCATTAAATCCAAAACAAACAACTTCTGAAGAATGACTTAAATACTCACCAGTTAGCCACCATTTTCTTTAGCTCTACAACTATCTGTATTTTAAGTAGGTTAAATAGATTTGACTAATGGCCTGTGTTGTAAGAATAGGTCTATAACTGTCACTCTCCCCCTGTCATCCTTTCCCTGGCTTCAGGCTCCATCATGGGCTTTCATCCTGTCTGCTCTGGGCCTCTTCATCTACCAGTCTCTGGATGCTATTGATGGGAAACAGGCCAGGAGGACAAACAGCAGCTCAGCCCTTGGTGAGCTCTTTGACCACGGCTGTGATGCAGTCTCTACAGGTAATCTCCTAAACCCTGAAATGTGTGCTTGATTATAATAAACTGACTGTAGCATGTTAGTAAACGGAGCCTTGGTATCATTAACACGATTTTTAACGCACCTTCCCCCGTGCTTCTCTTTCAGTCTTTGTTGCTGTGGGAACGTGCATTTCATGTGGAATAGGAAAATATCCAAACTGGATTTTCTTCTGTGGTTTTATTGGGATGTTTATGTTTTTCTGCGCCCACTGGCAGACCTATGTTTCCGGGACGCTCCGCTTTGGCTTGTAAGTCAGATATTTCATTTTTGAATTTATTTTTCTTTTAATAAAAGAAAATGGTTGGCTTTAATAGTTTGCAACACCGGATGATAAAATAACTTGAGGATAGTAAGCTGATTTACCTGGCAAGCCACTTGCACTGGCAGGTCAACATAAGCCCAAAGAAGACCATTCAAGCCCCGTTCACATGTAAAGTGTTTAGCTTGTCAAGCTTTGTGTTGCAGGTTATAGTTGGCTGCTAATGGACAGTCCAGGTTCCTGTTGCCTAAATAATCCTTAAGTGCATTTACCAACAACTAATGTAGTCAAATGGAGGGGGGGAAAAGAGTTTATAGGGCTTTAAGCAGTTCTTTGAAAAACAGAGTACACTCCATGATCCAGTAGCTTGTATAACCACCTTTAGCCTGTTTTTTCACCTGTTTTTCTTCTGTGTGACTTCAGCAGTCTCTCACATTTTTATGGCACACTCTTCTTAACAATGTTGCTTAAGTTTTTTGAGATTTGTGGGCACTGGTTTATTCACAGCTCTCTTTAGGTCCCACCACAGCATTTAAGTTAGGTTGATGTCTGGACATTTGACTTGGTCATTGGAACGTTTTATCCTCTTATTTTTCAATCATTTGTCCCTTTGCATGACCCAGTCTGGCCTAAGCTTTAGCTGTTGGATAGATGGCCTAGTATTTAACGCTAGAATAATTTGGTATACAGAGGAATTCATGGTTGACTCAGTGACCACAGGTCCTGTGGCTACAAACCAGCCCAAATCATCACCCTTCCACCACCATGCCTGACAGTTGGTATGAGGTGTTTGCGTTCCCCTGATGAGAAAAGAACCACTGCCCCGTATTGAATGCCTTGTTTTATGAGAACATCTCATTGTAGGATCCGGTCACACATTGGCATTGCTGTAGTACAGATGCTGTTGTTAAACCTTCACACTGTCACTTATGTCACACTTCCCCTCATATGTTCTGCACAGGGTTGATGTCACAGAGGTGCAAGTCGCCATCATAATCATGTATGTGATGTCAGCTTTCGGAGGCGTGAGCCTTTGGCAGTACACGGTAACTCAGAATCCAATTCTTCACACTCGCCTGCACAAATAGTGTACACACAGGGACACTTTCATTTCACCTCGAATGAATAGTCAAACATTTTTCTCCTTAGTTCTTACATCAGACAAACTAACTGAATCACTTCTTAGGCTTTAGTTGTCCTGCTAGTCTTTAAAATAGAATTTGTGTTTTACTTTTACTCTGTGCTGCCTTTGGAGGCTTGACTTAACATCACATGAGAGAAGTGTGAAGGTAAATATGGGTAGCTAACGCCATGGCAACAGGTCATCTACTGGACATGATCTGGCTCAAAAAGCTGATGATGTCGCCCGCATTTGTTTGTGTTTTATTTGGATATATTTATTTATTTATTTGCTTTGCCCTCCCATCATGCTCAGCATGCTGCAGCTTTCGTATAAGCACTTTTCTATTTTATAAGGAGACTGCTTCTTGTTTTTCTCTTTATTTTGACCTCAATGTGTTCCCATAGTTGCCCGTCATTGGACTGCCGCTGTATACCTTTCCTGTCATGGGCATCATCGGGGGAGCCCTGTACTCCTGTTACAACTATTTCTATGTCATTTTGAATGGAGGGGTTGGCAAAAATGGTTCTACTGTGGCTGTAAGTTCTAAATTCAGCATTATTTTAATAATTAAAAAAAAAAGTGGAGCGCACAAAAACCAATCAACTTTTCTGCCCTTCAGGACACCAGCGTGCTGACTCCTGGTTTGCACATCGGCCTCATCCTTACACTGGCCTTCATCATTTTTAAGAAGTCGTCCAGCCACCTGTTTGAGCACCACCCCTGTTTGTACCTGCTCACCTTTGGCATGGTTATCGCCAAGATTTCCAACAAGCTGGTGGTACGTTGGTTTTGTCACAGATCTTCTTTTGTCTGTTTTAACTCATCGTGCGTTCGACATTCATACAGAATGTGTTTTCTTTCTTTCTTGAATCTTTTCTGTAGATGGCACACATGACCAAAAGTGAGTTATACCTCCCAGACCCAGCCTTTATTGGGCCCGGCCTCCTTTTCCTCAACCAGTACTTCAACAGCTTCATTGACGAACACATAGTCCTCTGGATCGCCATGGTTAGTACTTAACTCAAAGATGTCATTGCTTAAAATGCAGCCCCACCCTTTTTGTCACCTCTAAGTAGCCGCATTCTTTGCTCTTTTACCATTTTGTGTATACAGTTAACACCTTCCATTATTTCCTTGCATACCTGATTCAGTTGAGAACTTTTCAATACAATGGCGACAATAGAGAAATATGATTGGCGCGTAGCACCTTGAAATACTGGCAGGACACGTCAGTGCTGACTTACAGTTCTGTCTGTGGGCCTCTTATCTCTGCTAGTTTTCACTTTAGTGAACTAATGTGAACTAATCATTGTAGTTGTGGTTCAAAGAGCACAAAAGTTTGTACAATGCAAGTGAGATGACTTGTGATAACCCTTCCTTTGACATCCATGACGCATGTTGTATCTCACACGCTGTTTCAAACCCCTGCAGAGTTTCCAGCTGATCAGCTTTAAAAGGATAAATAAGGTTTAAAAACTCTATGCTTCAAAACAACTTTACAGCCATGTTCTCTACTATAAATTGTAATCTTTCATCAGTGTGAGATGGTGCGCTGATATTCACTAAGAGAACAAAATTTAACAAATATATTAATAGCTGATGGGAAACCACCTTTTGAATTTGAAGGGAGCCAGCGTTGGTGTGCAAACACATGTTTTTTTATGTTGACACTGACATGTGACAAAAGTGTTACTAATTTCAGTAATCACATCTGAGTATTACGGATTATGGCTTACTGGTTTTCCTTATTGCAATGCTTATTATCCATCTAAACGAGTGTGTCAGGTTCATTTAATAAATGATAGTCATACATGACAACAAGAAAATATTTAATTGCATAAACAGGAAGCAGTGAGTTGGTTACTTAGTTGTGACAAATCATAGAGACTCTGTGGGAAAGTGTGTGTCAGTCCTTCAGCCCTCACCAACCAGAAGCTCGTGCGTGTCAGGGGTCCTTGGTAGGGAACTGTTTTACTTTTTAAATGGAGGAAAGGACATTGCTGCAACACTAAAGATTTCCATGTAAATTACTTCCTTCCTGTAACCAGTGGCTGTTCTTGTATCATCCCTTGTGGTGCTATTTAATGATGCTGTCAGTTATGGACCTGTATTGCATCTCAAATTAGTGTATCAGGTAACATAATAAGATTTTTTTGCTCCAGGTCCTTTCCACTGTGGAATTGATACGCTACTGCACGGGCGTGTGCCTCCAGATAGCCTCCCACCTGCGCATCCACGTCTTCAGCATCACGACGCCAATCCAGCCGCACCGCGACTGACGGCTTGCCCGGCGGGAGGAGGCGGAAGGAGACGCAGATCTCTCCCCGCTCCTGAGAGCAGACAGCGACCACGATGACGAGGAGAATCCCTCGACCCTGAGCCACTGCAGCCTCGACAAAGTAACCACTTCAGATTAAAACTCACACCTACTAAAAGGAAAAATAAAACCACCTTCATACGAAAAAAAAGAAGAAAAAAAAAAAACCCACCAAGCATGGATCTGTTGAATGAAAAGTTAAACCAAGTTTTCCTTGAAAACCCAGTTGCCTGATGAAGTCTTTCAGATTTTAAATTCAAGGTAAATGCATGTTGTCAGATTTAATTTTTTAAACATAATTTTGCCACTTCCAGCTTATTCAACACAAAATACCAAAAAGTTTTTTTAATAGGCATTTTTTTTTTTTAGCTTGGGCAAATATCAAAGCATTTAAGTGAGCTTTAAATATGGAGACATGTTCCTCATGGATTGTTGTACAATTGACTGAACACATATAAATATGACAATCACGAGTGACAATTTAACTTAAATTTCTTTGATATCTGCTGAATCTGAATCAAATACCTGTTATAAGTTTTCTTAATGACTTGTTTTAATTTATTAAATGAAATACAACTGAATCTGATACAAATTAGGGCTTTAAAAAACATTTGTTTTAATAAACTTAAAATAATTTCAATGAGGTTTCCAGTGTGGACCAGCAGGTTGTCAACGAGCTGCATCGAAGGGTAATGATCGTGTGTTAATGCTGAAAATGATGACGTGTCTAAAGTTAGGTCAATCTCACAAATCCCACTGCAGTTTTTTGTTTTGTTTTGTTTCGACTCATCTCATCCTGCAGTCGTGGAAAATAATCCTTAAAAACATCTTTTCCGGCCTTTGGAGCACCGTCGACTGATGAAGCGTCAACACTCGGCTTGTTCTGCTTTCTCTGTTCTTCTCCCTGAAGGGCTAATGATTTTGTGTGATTGTACAGAATTGAACTGAAGATGCCTTAAATATTTTTGTTGTAATTACTGTTTAACTTGTGAATATTTAAAGCAGCTTTGTACATTTTTTTTTGTTTTGTTTTTCACTCAGTATCACACCAGATACAGTAATAATAGAACGCTATACTGGAAGTTGTGTTTTTTTTAACTGTTCACTCATGTTCACTTTATGCATAATTGTTATGCATATGTGACAGATTTGTTTTGTTAATTAAGTTTTGTTTGATTATTAGTACTTGTGTAATGACTGAATCTTAATGAAGGGTTGTAATCAGAATGAATCATCATTCAGGGTCATTTGGGTAAAAAGGGATATTTCTGAAGAGCCGGTAAAAGATTTGAGGGCGGGTATTTTTTATTTTATTTTGAAAATTCCCATCGTCGTCCCCTTAGATTCTGACACTATACTCCTGTCTCAAAAAGCTTGGATGGACTTTGGAGCTATGCATTTCAAAGGTACAACCATGGTTCAAAATCACTTTGTTGCACTGTTCAGTAATGCAGTGAAACTCCTTTCTACTAACACACATGAGTGGAAAAGATTGTAATAAAGAAAATATTTTTCATCCATTTTGATTGTTCCTGTCATTTGTAGAAAAAAAAAACAGTACTGCAATACAACCATGTAAAAAACACTGCATTCCAGAGTCAGCAACATGACTCGATCTATTATTGCGTGGTATTTTTAAAAAACGCTCATCTGTCAGTTTGTCAGGTACACCTGGATTTAAGACTTTGAACGCAGCATAGTTTTTGGTTCCAGATGAGCTGGTCTGCTCTAAGGAGGATTTTCTCACAAAGCCATCTTGAGTGTCCAGAGAATTGTCAGCAAGAAAATGAAACTTATGCCCTGTTGATGTCAGAGAAGAACGGCCAAATTGCTTTGACCTGATGGGAGGGCAACAGTAACCTAATCAACCACTTTTTGCAACCAGGATATAAAAAAAGACTCGGCTACACAGATGCCACTCCTTTCAGCTAAGAACAAGAAATTCAGAATAAAATTTGCACAGGTTCACCAAAATGACACTATAGAAAAATTTAGTCGGGTCTGGTGAGCTTTGATTTGATTTGATTTGATTTCTGCCATCTGGATGGTAGCGTCAGAATTTGCCATGGATCCATCCTGCTTTGTAAAGGTGGCATAATGGTGGTATTGATGTTTTCTTGGCACGCTATGGATCCCTGAGCATTGTTTAAATACCACAGCCTACCTGTGTATTGTTGCTGACCATGCCCACCCTTCATGACCACACTGTAACCATCTTCTGATGACAGCTTCCAGCAGGAATATACACCATGTCACAAATCTCTGAATATTTCAAACTGTTTCTTGAACTTAACAATGACAACCCTGTACTCGAACGGCCTCCACTGTCGTATCTCAATCAAGTAGAGCACTAAGGGGTTTGGTGGAACAGGAGATTACCATCACAGGTATACAGCCAACAACCACACCATGTTGAAAGTCCCTTAAGTCTTTCTTCCCCATTCTTGTATTAACTTTGAACTTCAGCAGGCTGTCTTAACCACATCTGCATGCCTAAATGCGCTGAGTTGCTGTTGTGATCAGTTGAATAGGTATTTGGTGATCATACGCACAGGTGTACCAAACAAAGTGACCATTGATTTATCAGAATCTACTTCTGTACTACTTCTGTAGTAAGAGTGTGAAAAGACAGTAATGTGAACAGTACTTACAAAAACACAACCAAGCTGACCGAACCAAATCACATTTATTTCAGTTAAACCAATGAAACTGGTGCAATTAGAGTAAATTCATCTTCCAAATATAGCTCTCAGCATCTCATCTGATAATACACATCCTATGAACCCAGAGCACGGCGGCAAAATGTTGACAGCTGCTGGTGCTCATTTCCATTTTTGTCACTTTAATAAGAAACACTATAAAACTGGCATTCAAAGGAAAACACTTGCGTATCGTTTACATTCTGGCATTCAAATCGGATGCGTCAGTCACCGGGCTCACTGTCACAACAATATAATCAAAATAAGTTAGAGAACATGCTGAGGAGGTCTGAATTTCAGACAGCAGCAAGCCTGACGAGTCCCACGGGGACACACGTACAGGCAGCTTTGAAAGCCGTAGTATTATTTCTAATATAGCTCCAACAATCACTTACATTTGTACCACGCAAAGAATGATAATCAGATTCACCTGCATCCCATTCATTCTTACTGTAAACCACAAGATCAGAGTGCGATATCATTAACATTTACAAGAAGACCTTTTAAAATCCCAAAAGGAGACTAACAAAACCATTTGAACAAGCAGGAATGAACAACGAAGGCACTAAAAGTTTTCTTATTTCAAATATGGCAGACGAAGAACACTTTATTCACCTATTCCTATTTTTCCTATATGTATAAATTTGATCCTCAAACTTTTTAAGATTAACTATAACATAAACACAATAAGAACTAGAAGTAATGACTGTGTTGATTTAACACTTGAGCTGCTAACTCTGCGTGTCTGTCAGTATCCCAGCAGCAGAGGTAGCATCCTTAAATACAAAGAAAAAAACCTCCAAAAACTTAGTGATATAAAACAGATAAAAAAACAGTGAAGAGGCTTGTGCTACCAGATTTAACTGACTAACCAAACAAACGAACAAAATTTTAATTTTTTCTTGATAGACATTGACATGCTGATATCAAGTGTTTCCCACTTTAACAGAACACTAATCGGTGGCATGCTGAGGGCAGGACATGAGGGTGGTGCAGGGTGGAAGGAGTGTTGCTTGTTTGTGGTGTGTTAAAAGTCTTGGATGCCCCCAGTGGAAGAGAGGAAGATTTATGAGCTCCTCCTGTCTGGCTGCTATTCTCCTCACTGGCCAGCCCTGTCCATCATCTTCTGAGAAATGTTTCATCGACCTCTCGCACGAGTCTCTCCTCAAATCCGCGGTGATGCAACTCTGCACTGAGGACCTCGGCTTGCTTTTTCCAGCTGGCTTGCATCCTTCTCCTGTGCTCACTGTGGAGGTGGAGAGGAGGCGTGGAGGCTAAAGTTCAATAAAATGTAGAGAGGGAAATCTTCCGCTTTCACACCCGCTCTGGGTTGCTTTCCCGGTTCATCCTGCGTCTGGGGAACAGCTTTCGCTTCAGCAGGATGAGCTGCAGGAAGAGGGGGAAAGAGAAAATGTCACTACTAAAACTGCAGAGTCTGCCAGCAGAACGATTGATAGAACATGAAAGGGGTGGCAATAAAGGTCATTAACTTCCTTTTGAACAGTTCACGGAGGAGAGAGAGAAAGCAAGAGAGAGATCTATCTATCCAATCTCCATCTATCTATAGTGCACTTAATTAAATGATCATTAGCAAATGTGAGCACCTCTATAAAAGTAAAGAAAAGGTCAAGGCAGTTTGCAGGTCTGGCGATTTTAGGTGTGAACAGCACAAAGACCTTATGCCAAATTGACACCATCATTTGTGCTTGTTTTGTGATCACAGAACCTTGGCAGCACCGAACCAACAATGAAATCATTTGTACACCAAAGTATTCTAGAGTCAAGTGTGAGGCCTAAAGCTAAAGCTTTGCCCCAACATGGGTCAGGAACAGCAGTAAATCTACAGCAGAAAGGCTGAAAAAGAGAAGAATAACCTTGGTCCCTGTGCAGAGACCTTAAGAGTTCGACACCAAGTCTCGACCTCCTCATTGGCAACATTTTTCATTTGTTTTGTTTTTTTTTGGTTATAAGTGGCATTGATGTTCTCATGTAACTCTGTTCAGACTGCAAGTATATTTCCCAAAATGTCAAACTATTAATTTCACCAATCAAGGCTTTGACCCCAGAGTCCCCTCAGATGTTTGTAACCCAAGAAAGCAAAGATAATCTTAGACACAGAGCAGCAGAGTAAAATCACCTCCCTCTGAGGAGTGAAGACACATTTGATCTCTCTAATCTAAACTCTGACATAAACAGAAGGGCAGCCAGATTCAGATAGTGCCAGAAAGCCATCAAAAGTCAAGTCTGTGTACAGTGACAACGACACAGGACGAGTGGGACACACTGGCCCTGTGGGATTCTGTGAAGGAAATTCTCCTAAGGTCACTGCAACTATTAACCTTTCCTTTAGTTCGCTGCGGAGAAACCGGAAACCTCTGCACTAGGAAGGTGCTTCAGAACAGTCGACTAGTATTTGTTAAACAACTCGTGGCATTTGTTTTAATCAGTTTCCAACACCAACGTGGAAGAATTTGCCAGTAAAATGTGTCCAATAATATTTTCCTGCTTTTAAAATTATTTAAGTGCTTTCTGTATATTATTACAGCTGTCAATATAAGTTTTCTGAAGGTTCAAGATATTCAAAGAATTGTCTGATCCAATTTAACAAAGACAGCCAAGGGTCTTTCATCTCGATAAAGGCAGGTCACGACATAGCTGGTCATACTAGCTCGACACATGAGACGGACGCTCCTCGGAGCGGAATTTCGGTAGCAAAGGCCTTTATCATAACTCGAGCGTGAATCATGGAAATGGAGAGGTGTGCAAGCAAATGTTGTGTGTATCTTTGTCTGAATGTCTAAATGAGCCTAGTGTGGTCCAAGGTGAACACTGACCTGTTCGGCGAAGAAGGATATGACAGTGAAGATGACGAGTGTCACAAGGACACAGTGGGTCCAGAACTTCAACTTGTCCCGATACACCCGCCTGGGAAACAACACATTTCAATCAGTTAACAAAAAGCTTCAATCTAACTCCAACCGGTACAGACGCAGGCATCAAATGATTATTCTGCATTAGATAAACATTCGCAGTAGCAGGTCTCAGTGGACGATAAGGTGTGATGTAACAAGAAGGAAGCATGCCGTATGCACAGGACAGCCAGGCAACGGAATGACAAGGTGACATCACCCATCACCATCTGCCTGTCAAGCTTACAAACAGACATGGAAAAAAGATCTGAAAGGAAGGGGTGGAGTTGAGAGTCTCTGCCATTTAATGATCTTACAAGCATCTTAAAACTAGTGATTCATCTGAAGCGGCTTGGTCTAATTACAAAGCCTCTATACGAGGTTTGCATTCCCTTGGTGAAGCGCCCTGAATGCAGGAGCAGGATTCCTGACAAAGAACCCTATAACTCTCTAGAGGGATTCCCACTGGTCCAACCTGGCAATGCTATGTGGTGTCAGACACAAATTCATACCTTAGTATGGGGATAGAATGGGGAGAACAGCTTGAATGTGCGGGAAGGACACTGAGCTTAAAGTTATACTTGTATGCATGCCTTAGTTTAAAGCATCTCAATTCTTGTTGCCAAAAGGTGTTGCCATATTTGACAAAAAAAAAACTACACATTTTCCTGTTATTTATGGCTATTTAATAGACAAAACTTTTAAATATGCCTCTGTAACAAAAGTGATTAAAAATATTCACTACTCTGTCAACTGCAGTAACGAGGGAGGGGTGAGCTTCCACAAATCTGTGGTCACTGAATCACAGAGGTGACTTTGAAGTCTTTGATATTTAAAAGAGTTTAATCTAAAGATTTTTCAGGGCTGAAAAGTGCAGTTCCTTGAATGACCACTTGAGGCTCGTCCATCTCAGTACTTTTGCAGGTAAATTGCTAAACTAGCAAAAATAAGCTTGTTTACAGCATGATACATAAAATTATTCTTGTCTTCTTCATAACAACTTTACAGAAGCAATTTTTAAAAAAAATAACTCACCCTTTTAATTAGGCTTAAAAGTTATCCATGACAAAGGTAGAGGTAAGGTAGAGGCTGTATATGTGCTGTAACAGGGGGCTAGAAGTTTCTAACTGTGTGAAGCATCACCTCTGCTAATTCAAGCCACTGAATTGAATCTCTCGGCTCTTTTTGTGCTTGCATTTTTTAACAACTTTATACCAACTTTCTTCCTGTAACTCTTTCAACAGATCTTCTTTGTAAGTTAAACTTATTTGATTTAGAAGTTAGCACTAATTAGAAGGCAGTTAATGGATATAACTTGCTAACTATCAAGCTAACAGCTTGGTTCTTCAATCTTTTATCCAAAAACAGTGGGTGACCTTCCTCTTTTCTACACAGTCTATGGTTAAAAAAGTAAGAAATGATTCAGTGGATATTTTTAGCCTTTATTTTTATCTTTTACACTTCAAAACATACCATTCCTGAAGTTCTTCCATATGCAGGAACCTGTTGCGGTACTCTCTAGGCAGTTCAAACTGGGACGGCAGCGGAAACATGGATTCGTAGAAATCTCTCAGCACAGCTTTCACTGTGGCAGCGTCCTTATGACTGTGGTCGATGTTATCATTCAGACAGATGAACTTCCTTTTAGCAAAATTTAAAAAAAAATTAACACAGTTCAACAACAAGAACGGCAGAGATGTAAACTTTGATTGCACCACATTAAGGTAAAACAATGAAAAACCATCTGCTTCTAGGGAATATAAAGTTCTCCCTACCTGGGATTTTTCCTAATGTCATCTAACTGGCCGACCACGTGGGACACATTGGTCCGCACCATCTTGAAAGCTATCTCCTCCTCCCCCATGATCTCAAACCTGCCCATCAAAAACGCTCTGTCAGCTTAGCATAACAAAACTAATCATACACATCTAAATAAACAAATCTAATCTCACTTGTATTTATTCTGGTCTCTGAAGGCTTTGTGAATACGCTCTGTGATTGGCTTGCAGTGGAGGATGAGGCCTTTTGTGACAGGAGGCTGTAGATTAGGAAAACAGAAAATCAGCAAAACAACACTGACTAAATATTACCCAGTCAAGCTGACTGTACATCTCACCATGCTAGAATCATAGTAGGCTTCTTGAGTGGGGTTGACCAGGTGAAGCTGGGTCAGGTTAGTTGGGAGCGTCTTAGAGCAGTTTATCAGCATCTGCTCCAAACCCGTCAGGTCCTAAAAACGGCAAGAAGAAAAAACAAACAAACATCAAAACTGCAACTGTTGGAAACTGTTTACTGACATGTATCCTGGAAAAGACTTTTTGACTGACTTGGAGGCTTAGGGGAAGCTCGTGAATCCTTGTAGCGAGAGTTCGAATCTCACGATCAGACAGAATACCCGAGTGATCAGTGTCGATGTCATCAAACACTTCGGAAACGTTGAGCTGGTCCTGAGCGCTCATCAGGAAGTAAAAGTATGAAAAGGCAAACTGCATGTCCTCAGAGTGACGAACACGGTGGCACGATGTTTTGTCAAACTCTTGTGGAAATCTGAAGAAGAGCACGCAGAGTGGTTTATATATGTAATGACTGTTTAGAAACAGCTCATCTGTTTCTAAACATGCGAGCTCTAAATCAATCTGATTTGATAAGACACTTACGTGTCCTGCAGCTCCTGCATGATGAGACGATCGATCATGTGTGGCATGTGTGCGGGGACTTTGCGGGACGTGAAGCCAAACTGGCTGTTGAGCAGCTTATTGACGTAGCGCAAGGAGTCAGCAAAAGTGTCCTGAAGCTTTCGCCTGGTAGCGGTGCCATTGGTCTCGTACGCCATTTCACTCTCAAGACGCTCCTCTTCCTGTGGAGTAAATGCAAAGATTTTTTTTTTTTTTTAATCAAGTTTTTTGATTGGAGGTTCAAATTGAAGATAGAGGGGTGTACAAACCTCAAGTAAAGCTTGGAAATACTTTCTCCTCTCCCATGGCAGGAAGCCTCGGTCTGCGGAGATGAAGTGCTGGAGCCTCCTTCTTATTGGAGGAGCATTATCTAGCTCCGCCTGACTCTCCGCGCTTTTTTGGGGGGAAAGTCTGTGTAAAAGTTTCGAAGTCATGGGCCTCTCAATCGCAGTTTTCAGAGAGAAAGGTCTTTCAGTTATTAAATCTTTTAGAAGTTTATCATCAATGTGGACTGGTACGAGAGTAGTAACAGGTTTGTCTTTCACAGTGACATCTTTCCGGGACATTTCTTCTTTATTTCCAGTTTTATCTTTTCTTTTCAAATCCTCTCCCTCCAAGTCTTTATAGGGCTTCTTCTGGATTCTGCCTGCACCATCTTTGCCTAGCTGTGAATGAGGGATCAAATGCTTTTCAGCCAGGTTCTTGTAAGGCTTTAAAAGTTCAGCTTTTGTGAGGTTGTAACCCTTCATAGTAATGTCACCGATCAGAAGCTTTTCCTCCAGCTTTTGAAGCTCTTTACGCAGAGCAGCTGGTAAAAGTGACACATTTAAAGAAGGAACCTCTATGATAGTCTGAGGATCTCCAGGCTGCCCCTTCTTGACCTTAGGTTCTCGTTTGTCTTCAGGAATATCAGAGAAAGGGAACACTGGCTCTGGGGTCAGGGTCACGTTTGGCTGTTTTCCTGCATCTTTGCTTGAAGTCGGAGACACGTTAGTTTGAGAAACCTCACGAGTGTCGACGGCCACACTGAAGCTCATGGCATACTCTGTGTCGTCATCTCTCTGAAAAGTGAGATTGTAGTGGATCTGGGTCGCGTTGTAGCCAGGGTGGAGCAGCAGGTGAATGGTCTTCCACTTGTTTGCGACAGAGGTGTGACGCACCACGGGGTTATCGCTGATGTGGGCCTCGGAGATTCTGCGAGCGAGTTTCTCAAAGCTGAAATATGGCCTGACTTCACCCACAGGGAGTGTGTAGTGGCTCTGGTTCCTCAGTAGGGTCACATGATGCAGCTCGTCAAAGTGTTCTAAAAAAGAAAAGAGTTCTTTCCAAACGTTCTCACTTCCCCAAAGGACACACTTCGAATGCCTTTTTTTCCCCTCAATGACAAAAGAATACGTTTGGGGTGCTAGTAGCAACAAACATGTTCACTTTAAATAAGAATATAAACTTGTTTATTGTTAATATGTAAATTATGCTGCACATTTAGACTATGTATTCAAGGACTAAGGTGTCATGACATAAAAACAAGCCACAAGTACAAGTTAATCCTTATAAGTTCTTATAGGATACTTAGCAATAACATTAATGCATGTTTGGCTACTGTATCGTCTGTGCTTTTCGATGTGGAATTAAAGTGATACAAAGCTTTTATAAAGTGTTGCGGGTGCATAAATACAAAAGGGTGCATGCTAGGCAACCTGATAACATAATATATAATGTATAGTTTAGCTTTCATAAGATGTTATAGTTGCAAACAGTCAAAAAGTAATTCATTTCAGCCTGTTGTTAGGTGGATGGAGGGCAATATTATAACATTATAGTGTCTGATACAGATCACAACATTCAAGTTGCCGTTCTTGTTTTTCAAGAAGACAGAGACATTAATCTGATCAGTAAAAAGTAGTTTAATACTGGATATGTTGCTGTAAAGGAGCATTTCTGTCACCTGATTATCAAACTGCTGTTGGAATGCGAAAATGAGGAAATTTGTCAATAACTTGTCAACCACAGTGCTTGGATTCCTCTGTCAGGATCCTGACCAGCCTCTGCACCACTTGCTGGATATGCAGTTAAACACATTGTATAACATCTGTTACAGCTTTGCTGTATAAAGACAGATACATAGTCTTTGCTAGCTCATACCTACTTTTTTTCTAGATTTCAGCTCCTAATTGCATCGTATTTATACTTTAATTAACTGAAAAACTTTTTCACTTTTCTTCATACTTTCTGCATTTTCTACTTAGCTGTGCTCATTTTTAGTTTCATTTTTAAGCTTCTAAGCTACTGTTTCTACATGTTATTTTGGGGGCGTTAATTGCAGTCATTTCTGAACCTTTGGGATAATTTTATTATGTATTTTTGTACATTTTTTATTATCTTCATTTATCCATGTTTCATGTGACAATTTTGCACTACCTAATATAATAAAGTCTTTTGTTTTGAGTGTAGACTATACAGTGTTTGCTTTTATTCTTTATGCTGCGTCTGCAACAGAGTAATTTAAATTCTGGCATCAATAAAATAAACAAGTTATTAAATAAATAATAAAATGAGAAAGTAACTAAGTAAGTAAGTTAATAAAATAACTTTTTTTTTCTTTAGAACATCATTTACCATAGTCTGCTTTTTTACCCATTATAATTTTAAAATTTTTATGTTTTTAAAGGTTTTTGTCACTATATTTTAATACATATTATTAGCAGTTAATTTTATACCTATTGCCAATTTAATAATCCTTTTACAGGTACTGAACCTGAAAAAACACAACAGAAAGACCTGACTACCTTTGACAGCTATATTATAAAAATAGTTAAAACCAAACATACCTTGGCCACAGTCTCCCACATCAAAGCCACAGGAAAGTACATTACAGGCCTGGTCACAGAACTTGTCAGCCAGCCAGGAGTTGGCACAGCCTTGATTGCAGTAGGATGTCCCCGCAATGCCTCCTAGACCACCTGCAAACTGCCACACCTGTCCCCCAGCCCCTCCGGCTCCACCGGGACCGACCCCACCAGGGAATCGACTGTTCCCTGCTGCACCTGTTAGACAAGGATTAAAAATGAAATACACACAGCACAAACATACGTACTTATAAAAAAGATGCAACAGTGTTGATATTTTTACCAAGGCAGTCTCCTCCATCCCAGTCACAAGCTGAGTTGTTGCAGGCCTTGTCACAGTACCCGTCTTTGATCCAGGATCCTGGGCAGCCTTCTGCACAGTTAGGAACCGGCCAGGTGAGGTATACCTGCAGGGATTTGTTCAAAAGAAAGCTAGTTTTCAGTATTTAAAACATGAAACGGTGGCTCATATTTCAGGGTGAACTTCACCGCGAGCACTATTCATGTTGTGTTCGCACTATTCATGTTGTGTTCGCACCTTCTGTCCTTTCGAGTGGCTGTAGAAGTCATCAGGCCACACATCTTTGCCGAACATCACATCATCATTGAGGTAAATAAACTTCTGGGAGAGCCCAGGAATACGATGGATGTGGGTCTCAATAGCAGGTGAGCTGAAAGTGGGAAGGTGGCTGTGGTTCAAGAAGATATCCTGGAAATCCAAAAGGAGCAGTTAGCTAAACTAAAAGCATAGCTTCTGTTTTCCAGACTGACCTTTATTATTGTAGAGGTTTAGGCTTAAGTTTTACCTGATGTGTAATAACTGAAACTCTAGGGTTATCCAGGTTGAGCCAAGAGGGAATTTGTCCATTGGTGACGATGAAGATGTGTCGTACCCAGGGGGCGTGTCTCTCGATAGAGCGCAGTGAGTAACGGAGTTCCTCGTTGTCCTCAAATCGGCTGGCTGATACATCTTCATCCTGTTTAGACTGGAGGGCAAACACAAAACACTTCTTTCTTTACATCTTAATACCTTATATACATCACATACAGTGTTTACTGCACACATTTTGCAATACAGTGTAAAAAAAAATAAACCAAATGACAATTATTAAAGGATAAAAACAAGAGAACACTACCTGTGAAATAGCAGTGAGGTCCCAGAACAAGTATGCAGGACTAATGGTTAACTCATTCCCATCCAGTGTCAGGTTCTTCTTGGCCTGCTGAGTCAGGTCAGTGAAATCCTGTGGCGTGTTTAGGTGGAGCAGGGCGATGCTGGCTTCTGAGTACAACTCAAACTGAGGGACAATTCCAATTATAGTGTTAATTACTTGGAAGAATATTCCAATGTTTTGCAATAGTCTTTCATTAAGTTAGTTGAAATAGTAAAAATAAATGAAGCAGTAGAGGATACAGATATCCTGATGTTTAGGCTGTATTTTAGATCCTGCAACTCACAAAATACCTTTTAATGTTGTTCTCTCTCACGGCCACCAGGAGGTTGATATTATTTGGTGTTTAAATCTGCTGTGAAATTTGGTACAAATAAATCTTATATTGACTTTGCCATTCGTAACTATTCCAATGTCACTTATTAAGTTGGTTGAAATTACACTGTTAGACTAAATAACTGTTCATTATCTTCATCTGTAGCTTCTGTTTAGTGCTAATAAGCAAGCTAAACCTATAGAGTTAGAGCACTAAAGACAGCTTTTAATGATGGGAAACTTTAATAAAATATTACTCAGTGGACTGAAGCTGTAATTAACGGAGCTACTGACATGGTTATAGGCTTATTATTATTTTATTCCTCCACAAAAGGCAAAAACAAGCCTATCTTTGAGGCTTGATTGAGGCTAAATTTTCCTTCTAAAATCTCAAAGCTCTAAACTTCTAGTTAGACAGCGTTACCAACCTAAAAGGTTTCCCTTTAAAGTTGAAAAGCTAAAATCTCCATATGCAACAGTGAGAAAATCTAAGCTAGCTAGTCAGAGTAAAGGTCCTCTGAAGTCATAGATACACACGTGTGTGTGTGTGCGCGTGTGTGTGCATTCATAAAGAGGTGAGAGTTCAGAAAGTTCTGTGATATCATCTTCTCTGACAGGAGTCACATGGAAATGGCTGTCTAATCTCAGAGGAGTTATGTGTGGCATCAAAGCCCTCTGTGTGTGTGTGTGTGTGTGTAAGAGAGAGAGAGATACACCCCCAGCCTTGGATTTGTCTAGTCTGTTAAACACTAAAGACCCCCTCAACAACATCCATTTGAGCAGCACAAATCTTTCTGCTGCTTAATTTTTTTTAAGCAAAATATTGCCCCTTTTTCACTCTGCATCATTTTCTGACCACTCTAAGCATCAGGAACAATATTTTAATCCTTTAACAACAAGTGTATCATATCAGATACACAAGTTTTTTTACCACTGTATACGTTTGCTTAAGATAAGCAAACCGAACAATAAATTATCGATAATCCTGGATTTAGAAAAAAATGATACAAATTAAAATTTTATTATGCAAATAAAGAGTTTATTTCTTTATTTGAATTTGTTTGGGGGTTTTTTATTATTTTTTTTATAATTTTAGGTTTTCTGTTAATTATTTCATGGCGCAGGCATTACAGGGTTAGGATCTTAACATACAAATAAACTGCATATAAAAATATTGTGAAAACTCAGACATATACATATGCAATGCTTAATACATTGATTGTGTGCAATCAGTGCAGTGTCCACAAGTACTTTGTGCACACAATGTTATGTTTGATTAATTTCTGACTTTTTAGAGAAGTCCAGTGTGCCAGCTCAAATTTATTGAGTTTTCTTTTTTATCTGATAAATAACAAAATTTTTTGTCTTACACAAGTTATTGACACATATCCAAAATATTTTTTTCTTGTGTTTCTGAAAGATGGTCTAATAAATTCATTAAGCAGTATATAATAGTAAAAATGAGCTGCAATAGCAAAATGTTGCTAACAACTACTAACAGCAAGTAACTGAGTATTTCCTCCTTTTTACATACCTGCGTGCTTCTGTTTGGGTAACATTTTAACGCAGAACACTTTTTGTATTCAAGGATGGAGTTAGCACTTTTAATTTACAAGAAAGGCTTCTTGAGTCTCTTCAACCCAGCTCGTGTTCTGCCTCCACTCGTCTGTTTTTTTCCCTCTGCTCCTGTTTTTAGGTGAGGCGGATTAGCTGGGACTTATAAACCCAGCGGGATGCAGCACGGTGACAACAAGGCACGGATCAGGTTGCACCCTTTATAGTCCTGATAATGCACTGGCACATACACACAAAGCAGAAGTGTGTGGTGGCTTTACACAGATGCACGCTTTCCAAAGAAGTGTAAATGTATACCCACAAATGCCTTTTTATCTCATGCATCACAATCAACACAACAAATAACCAAACGTAGGTAATTTAGCCTATAAATACTTGTCATAATATTTTTTACATTCATTTTTAATTTAAGTAAATTATAACCAACAATATTTGGTTATATGGACATTTGGTTTAAGGCTGTTGGAAATTTTCACATTTTCCCTGTCACTGTATCTGTCAATAAAGCTAAAAAAGGCCAAAAAACACTAATGTAAGCAAATACAAAACATATTACTTCATAATCCTTCTTCTACATAAGTTAAGTGACTTAATGACTGCTTGTGCTACTGTTACTGTTGGGTTTCAGGATTAAGCGCTATCCCATACAGTAACTGCTTAATCTTGCTTTAATATTTATCATCATAAACAGTCGAGCTATGTTCAGCAGCGACTGCTTACTGCAGCGTGTTTGACACATGAAACCAAACTGCTTCCACAGCTAACAACAGCTGACCCAGAGGTGGACAAATCCTCATTTTTCTTGTCATTGCATGTGACCACTTCCTGTCTCAACACAGGGAGAACACAGACCGTCAACAAACAGGTTTCCTTGTATGGATAGGTTTCATTGTTTTGAAGTAGAGGGTAAACGGTTGTAGTGAAATTTAATTTTGAATCACCAAACACTCTGGATTTTGTCAGCTCACCTGCCCCGGGCTCCAGGCGGCTGCGTGAGTTATTCCACACCACAGTATTAACATGTCCCTTGTGTATTTTACTCTCAACACATAATAAACCCTCATTAATGTGGCCCACATGTCACTGCAGGGACTGAAGACAATGTAATTAGTCTAGAAAAATAAGTTGACAATGTGGATAAAGTAATTAACCCAGTGCTGAGTGATCTTTTCAAGCAGATGGACTGGGATGCTGCAGCAGCATGCAGCTCAATCTGAACTCCAGCTGCATCATCCATCTCTTTGTGGGTCACTGAAGCACATAAATAAGAGCCTGCTTCTGCCGGAGGTTCCTTCCTGTTTAAAAGGAGTTTTTCTTTCCCACTGTCGCCAAGTGCATCCTTAAAGGAGGTTGTTTGATTGTTGGGGTTTTTTCTGTATTATTGTAGGGTCTTTATCTTAAAATAATATCTCCTTGCTGAAAGGTTGCTAGCATTCAATGCCTTGATCCAAGTACATATCACACTCAGTCTTGGCTCCAAAAGATGACTGCTACATTGGCATCGCAATTAGGGTCCACAAGCCAGTGGCTACTGGTGCTTAATCACACTCTTTATTGGTTTTCCAGACATGTGAATGCTAACCAAGAACTTGTTCACCATTTCAGCCATATGACAACTTTGGTTCAAACTGAATAAGAACCAAGACAGACAGGCCTAGAGACCAGTCTACAACCATCTTGCAAACACTGGTCATGTTGTCGTAGTTTAAACTTAAGTAATGGACTTAATCTACAAAAAATGCCCTAGCGTTAGCGAAACTGTGAAAAATGTGACATGGGATATTCCTTTGCCTTTGTCCCAGGAAAAGACTCACGCGGATGAAGAACACTCTGATTTCTTTCTGTCAATGAAACAAGGAAGTCATGAATACTGATTTAGCCTGAGTGACTAAAGGCATTTTCCTTTGTTTGTGGTTGTTTAAATCCTAGTCAGACTGCTTGGTAATAAAAGGAAACACAGCTCAAACTTTATATTATATTCAGATGAGAATTGGCTAATATGTTGTACATCTGTATATTTATTTAATTTGTATTCAACCAGGAAAAAAATAATATCTATCGTGATTAGAAAATCTCTTTTACCAGGCCAAGGCCTTGCCAAGCACATACAAATGGTTTAATTTGCAATAGTAATTCATTGTTTTCCTTACTGTGACTGTCTTAATTGCTCTGCATTTCTGTGGATATACGGTATATAATGTATAATCGCCCTTCATAGAGCAGACAGGGCATCATGTAGACAGTCATGCGCCCGCTTCTTAAACACATCAAAATGCACATTAATACGATCACACCAGCAGACGTGTACACAAACACAGTGAGCAGGACCTGATTGGCAACAGCACAGGCAGATGATCGGGGCTGTGGTCCAGCTTTCATCACTATAGTCATCGGTCTAACACCAGCTATAAATACCAGCCACCTCTCAGCGCTCGGCCGCTCCCTCCACAATATGCACATCATCCCTCTTTCACAGAACCGGCCAAGAAGCACCTGGAAACCTGCTGAAATCCAAACTGAGCATTGTGTGGTGGCCTGTGTACCTAGAATCCCTCCACCACTAAACACCAAACACACACACACACTCTTTCCATCACCTTCCCTATGTGACTTCACAAATGCCAGCTCCCATCTTCTTTTCACACCCTGCACCCCTCCTTCAGTTTGTTCCACTGATAAAACCTAAAAACTGGAGTCCAAACAGGTAACGGCCGGTATAAAAGTTTGAGATGCAAGGATGTGTTTAAAAGTGCGGATAAGGTCAGAAGTATCCTGGTGACCTTTGGCGTGCTGGCTGGCAATGCGCCACTGAAAACAGTTGCTCTAATGTTAACCCCTGCATGGACAGCTAAGGTTACAGCCTGAATACCGCTAGTTATTATCACATGACCTGCCAAGCAAGACAGAGGCAGACTTGGAGACGAATGGAAGGAATGACGGGACAGCTGGGTTGGATAATGATGAGTTGGATTAAATGCAGTTAACCTACACATTATAGATTATTATTAGTGTAGTCCTTATCAGGTACACCTGTCTAATACCTGGTAGGTAGTGCTGGAAACATTCTTTGAAGATTTTGGTGCATATTGGCACGATACTATCAAACAGCAGATTTATCGCTTGCACATCTCCTCAAAAAGGTGCCCAGTTAGATTAAGATCTGGTGACTAAGGTGCCCTTTTGAGTACAGTGAGCATACTGTCACATTCAAGAAACCAGTTTGGGATGATTTGAACTTTGTGATCGTCAGAAGATGGGTACACTGTGGTCATAAAGGGACGGACCCATGAATATGCCTAAATACAACGAGTTGCTGCCATTTAATTGGTTGATTAGATATTTGAGTTAATGTTCAGCTGCTCTATAATGAAGTACATGGTGGAGATTATAGCGACGGATCGATTGGGGTTAAAGAAAATTCCCAAAATGAATTAATAGAGCATTTATGGAAAAGAAAATTGTATGTGAATCATATTTTATTTATTTTATACTTGTTCTTACTATTAGTCGAAAGAGAAATATATATGTATAATAATTCTATTCAAAATAGAATAGAATAGCCTTTTATTGTCATTGTAAATGTACAATGACAATAAAAGAAGAAAAAGATTCTCAGAGCACAGCAGCCCTGAATCTCCAATAAATGCTTTTTTAACATTACATTTTAATTTTTTTTTTTTATTGTGAAATATATAATATAAAAATTGTTATTTTCATTTATTTAACTGCTTCACTTAAAAATACAAATGATTAGATTAAGGATTTTTGGTATTATCGGTTTGCTTTGACATCCCCTGACACTTTAAAACCTTCTGATAACACATTTGTTTTGAATTCTTATTAAAAACAAAGGCGGTTATGAAAGACCTTATCTAATTCATCCCCCATTAGCTCTCATCAGCCATGTGAAGGCATTATCAGAAGACTCAGGCCTGTCCTGCAGCCTGTCGGCTGGTGCTACAGGGTCACTCAGCCCCCGCCTGCTTTGTTTTCTTTGGTTATTTCGGAGTAATCCCAAACTGTTAGTGGCATTCCTCTGTCTCAAAATATAAAGCAGAGTTCTGATTAGAGAAAATTATTAGATACACAAGCCACCGGCCGCTGAGCTAAACAGAGGCCCTTTATCCACATCACAACGTAACCGATTAAAATAGAGAAACGCAGGTTTAGCAGGAAGGTGCAAACTCCTCTTCAAGGAGGATTTGACTTCTGTGATTAGAGTATTCTTAGAATTTAGTGCTATGCTTTATAAAAAGATCAGACAGTATCTTATAGTTGTTTACTCTCGTGTAATTGAGATAGTGATATACAAACATCCTTCAGCATCACTCTGAAATCACTATTTCACCTAAGGGATAATATGAAGAAGAAATAATGCAGGGAACTGGGAGGAAATAATATTGTGTTTGAAAGTAAGAACACAATTGCATTAAGTCACAGCATCTGCTGCACGTTCACCAAAGTGCAACTCTGCCATCTGCTGTTTTAAAACCAACTTAAAACAACCTTATTTTCACGCTCATAGTACACGTTTTTATGGATTTTAACCTGGAAGCCAGTGTAGAAGACGTTTTATTTAACGAGTGGAAGGAATGACTTTTGGTACCTGTTTGATCTTGCTGGTTATGACAGATGGAAGTTTGGCTCGCAACCTCTCCGTCTCCTTGAAGGATGCAGGGAAGCCACTCAGATATGCCAGAGCCTGCATGCGGATCAGACCCGGAGCCTCTTTATCCGTTGTCTGCGTGACACACAACAACAAAGGTTAAAAATAAAAGCCTTTTGATGTTTTATTGCCTTCTTTTATAAATAGAAAAGATAACCGAGTTAGTTACATGTACAAAGAAAATTAATGCAAATTTCTTAAAAAGTACTGAAACAGGTATAAACTTACCAGGTAACATCTGGACACAGAGAATTTCTGATCTTCTTTAGACACATCTGTATACGCTTTAATAGCTGCAAGGAGCAATGAACAAATGGTGAGCGGCAGACACGCGATTCAGGTTTCCATATTTGACACGTGCATAAAGTGCAAAACAAAGTGAAACAAACTGGGAAAATGTGGGCTACATGAAAACAAACTAAACAAACTGCCTCCAATCGTCAAATCAATAAAATGGAAAAAATGGGGAAAAGAAAAAAAAAAAAAAATCAAGTCAGCAGTCAGCAATATCAGACTTTAGTCTGTAACGTATGAATTCTGAGGACTGTCAGGGGATTCACATCATCATACCGCTGCTGGAAACACTCAGTTTGTTTAAGGTTAGTGTGCAGAATGATAAACTATCAAGAGACATGGAGTCCACTCACTGGCTATGAGCCACCTGCTAAAGAGCTGGCACGATAAAGACCTTTTTAACATCCAATCCTGCTGAGTTGGACATTTGTGTTCTCACATGCATGCTCCCCTGTAAACTCCAGTGTCAAGAAGGATTTGGTATTTCCCATTCGTTTCCCTCCTGCAGAACGCTGCAGGGTTTAAGTGGACCACAAACCAGGGAAGCTATTAAATCCTGTCAACAAATGAAGCACTGAATTATTTTATAAAAACTGATGAATGTCATCATTTTAGAGATGAATTATGTCACAGTTACAACTGTTATGCCAGTGGACCAACATCTGCACCAATGTTATCACTATCATTAAATTTAATCTCCTGCTGTAGTTTCATGTCTTCAAGCACACACAAGTTCACGCTTTTAGCTCCGCCCTCTTTGAAAGGAATGTGCATGTGTGTGTGTGTGTGTGCGTGTGTTTGGGTAGTGCCTACAGTGATCCAGAAGGGTGTGATGAACTATTTAAGGTAAAAACAGCCTGAATGAGTCAGGAGAACTATTAAAACATAAAGAAGAAAAACTAAAATAGAATGAGGAAAATCTCTCAGCTGTTCCGCTGATATCTGTGCACTTATTCACTGTAATTTGTGAATTAGGCTTTCTCACTGGTGTTGTCTCTCTTCATGCTGTACAGTGTGTCACACCATTAGCACTGTCCACAGGACATCAACGCTCTTGCAGTAATATGAATAATTCAATCCTCGACGCTTTCATCTTTGCAGATCAAACTGCTGCTGACACCTGCAGCGGCTGTATTGATCACTGACGCCGTTAGTTAAAAATAACATGTTTTGCAGTGACGAACCGCCCACTGGGCTCAGTTACTACACTTCCACCCGCAGTCGACTAACTGGAATCATTCAGAGAGCATCCTTTTTTTGGATCCTTTTGTTTCTTTACCTTCAGCTTGCGAGTTAAAGACGACCACAGAGAAGCTGGTAGGCTGGTGGAAGGGTTTGTTCATGAGCAGCAGCTCTTTGGCAGCAGAGAATGAGGGAGAGAGGGATGGCAGCTCTTTGAGCGTAATGTTGGCCGGCAGAGCGGGATCCAGGGCCAGCATGGGCCCTATGATGCAATGGGACAGCAGGCATTCAGGCTTAACACTGCAAACAAATGGCCAGAAAAAGGGAAAAAAATAAATAAATAACGCTTTAATAGGCACATCTACACCTTTGCACTCGCTCGGAGGGCTACTTCCTTTGCACTGTGGTTTAAAACATGCATGAAATCGATGATGTTCACACATTTAGCAAACATGAAAATGTTGCACAGAGCACCTCGCATATCTGTGGTTAAAGGGCAACAATTAGGAGGAAGGTGGAGACCAAGAGAGGAGCTGTTTTTTTTTTCACACCAACATTTTTGCGGTGAGCACACAGGAAATATCTAATGAGATGTTCAGTGCACTAATATAATTTAAGCAAAAGGAAAACATAAAATAATAAATTACTGTTTCTTTAAAACCTCCATGTACACTTATATTTTATGATCTTAAAAGGATATAAAAAAATATTTAAAAAAAAAAATTCTGCCTCCCATTTTCTTAAATAAATACCACACGAAGCCAATTATCACTGCGCTCACTAAAACAATAAAACTTTTATTTTAGTTAATAAAATAGTAACTGCTCCTTTCTAACTGATATCCCATCAGTTGACACCCTCTGCGTGGTGCAACCCACCCCAGCTTCCTGTTTCAACATCAGCCTCAGTGTTCACACAATTCCACTGAATTGCGACTTTAACACCCATTTAGCAGGTTTTTCGAAACACCTACAAGTCTGAGAATAAACTCAACACACCATGTGCCCACACTGACACAACTTGTCTTTAACTTCTCTGTAAGTTAACAGACGAGCAGTGTGATGCAGAACTGCGGTACTCAGCTGCATTAGACTGCATAGATACACACAAGAGCCCAAGCAGTGTAAATACAATCTCCTTTCTAAACTCTGTGAACAGACATTCAGTTCAGTTTTATGCATAAGGACTATACGGCCAAAAGTATTCACTCGCCCATCTAAATTATTGAATTCGGGTGTTTCAATCACTTCTATGGCCACGTGCATAAAATCAAGCACCTAAGCTCGCAGACTGAATCTACAAAGATTTGGGTCGCTCTCAGGCGCTCAGTAAACTCCAGCATGGTATCATGTTGGATGCTATCTATGTAACAAGTCCCGACTAATGGATGAGTCTGGGTTTGGTGGTTGCTAGGGGAACGGTACTTGTCTGACTGCACTGTGCCAAGAGGAAAGTTTGGTGGAGGAGGGATTAGTTCCAGTAAAGGAAAAATTCTTAATGTTTTGGCACACCGAGACATTCTGGACAATTTCATGCTCCGAACCTTGTGGAATGCCTTTCCCTGAGGTGCACAAACTGTTGTAGCTGCAAAGCATGGGCTGAGATCATATTAAACCCTATGGATTAAGAATGGGCTGTCACTCAATCTAAGTAAAGGTAGACAAGAGAACACTTTTGGCAACATAATGTAGAATCAGGATACAACAGCAGGGATCTCAGTGTGTGTATGTGCAGTCCATCTAAAGAGGATGAATAGAAAAACATGGCAAAACCGTCAGTTGCTTCTCCTTTTTTATTTATTTATTTTTCTATTTGTAATCACAGACCGGCACACAGAAGAGGAAGTCTTGACTTCAATATTCATTATCTACACCAGAAGTTCCCAAAGCAAACTAACAACTCGGATTTTTCTCTGAGATGGGGGACACAAGGCAAAGTCCACAAGACCAGCCACCCAGATTTTCTCCTCCGTATCTCTTGTTGCATTAGACTTTTGTGGAGAGTGTTACAACAAACACTTTGAGCTCAAGCACTTAATGTAATTCTCGAATTTGCATATTATTTTTCCACAACTTCCAGGGATTTACTGTAGCTGTATAAAATCAAATTAGAAAATCAGATTATTTCCCATCCGTCCATTTCCATTACTGCCCTGGCAGACACCCAATCACGCTCACATTCAGCGGTGAATTTAGAATAAACAGTTAACCTAACATGCACAACCGGAGGTGCTGTTAGGAAACAGTCCCAACCACTGCAATACTGTGTCGCCACATAATTGTTACACACACACACACACACGTGCCCTAAACATATACTCCAAACAACGAACTACTAAACAAATAAGAGTTCATCTTATTGAATTTCATGAAACACACAGATCACACACCCACTGTGTACACCATCATCACACTAACCTGTCTTTTGGCACTTCAGTTGTCTCGCTTGTGTTTCTCCCCAGGCGCTCCCTGTGTGCAAACGAACAGTGTATTTATATTTTATTGGGCTGTTGCATTCCCTTTGAAGACTAGATGACATTTCATAGATGGATATAAATCACACGATTTCCTTTTTCAATGCATCAGCAAGCCAATCAGTGTCAGCTGATAACGCTCTGAACCTTAATGCTGAGTTTTACTGTATGGGAACTTTAGAAGCTAAAGCTACCTCTGAGCTTTCTGTTCCTCTTCCAGTTGCTCTTTGACTGCCTTCAGTTCCCTCAGCAGCGCCATGTCTGTGCCGTTCACCCATGTGTACACCACATCAATAGGCATGGGCAGACAAAGCCTGCAAAAAATGAATAAATAAAAAAAATAAACAATAAATCGTGACTCAAGAGTTGGCAGTTTGTCTTGTAATCAGAAGGTTGCCGGTTCGAGCCCCAGCTCCGACAGTCTCGGTCGTTGTGTCCTTGGGCGAGACACTTGGCAGCTGTGGCTACAATGTAGTTTGCCATCACCAGTGTGTGAATGGGTGGATGAATGTAGTGTAAAGCGCTTTGGGGTCCATAGTTACTAGTAAAGCGCTATACAAATACAGGCCATTTACCATTTACAAATCAAACACACACTAATATAATTCAACAGACAGCACTTAAACTGCAAATCCACAACCCCATTGTCCTCCCCAGCACACACTTCTCTGTAAATTAGCTTTTTTTCATGCATAGCTACACCCTGTCTGGTTCTTTCACATTACTTGTCTGCTATCAGGATTAAAAAATGTGCAATGTGCTTTGAGATTTTTACGATTTCTATTTTCTGATGCTCTACAAGAAAGATTTGCTCTAAGACACAAAATTTATCTGTGAAATGATCTCAAGGTTTGGTTCTTTTACCTGCTTTGGAATGACTTCCCACCCACGTTGTCTCTGTAGGAGTCAAACAGGACATGATACTGGTCCCTACTCCATTCCACAACCACCTGGATAGACAGAAGAATATCGTGCAGTTCACGATTTTAAAATCAGACAGACACTACAGTGCTGAATCACTTTGGGAATTTAGTATCTGATATTCAATGTAAATAAAGTAGTAGTTTGGTGTAACTAAATCTAAACTAAACCTGAAAAAAGGGGGCAAGCAATTTAATTAAAATAGAGCTACAGTGGGGGTTTTAATAAAGAATACACACGACACAGAGGCAGTCTGGAGAGAGGTGTCGTGGAACAGCCTGCAATACGTGTCTGTTTACTTTCAGGAAGATCTGCTTAAACAAGCGATTTTTTAGTGGACTCTGTTGGGAAGGTGCTGTGCTGAAAACAGCTGTTAGGATACAGTAAGCGCTGGCTAACCCGACAGCAGAATCGGCTGTCTGTAAGAGACAGGAGCTGAAACAAGAAAAGAACCTCACCTCCCCAAACTGAAAGGCGGAAACAATCATGAGCACGATCCCCCCGAAGCAGAGGTACAGCCCATATCGGTGGGACAGACAGGTGTACGTCTGCCTCTGCACCAGCTTCAGCACCGAGTTCACGACTACCATGGTCCTCCTGGGCGAAGCATAGCGCTGCATTCATTCAGAAAAAACGCAGATAAACGCACTGAAAACAGAAAGTAAACATCACAAAGGAGCCGGATTTGTCAGCTGACCGCCTGCCACACAGCATGACACATGACAACCGGGTTTGTTACTCTTCCTCAGCGCTGATGAAGCAGCACCAGCACAGCTGCCACAAGCACCGCATCAGCTCATTGTTGTCCTCTGGCGGTGAGGAGCACAATTCATGATGCCTTCACGGCCTTCTCTCACTGAGTAACTGGCGGTATCTCTAATAATAGAAGATTGTCATGTCCCTAATACACATTATATTATATTATATTATATTATATTATATTATATTATATTATATTATATTATATTATGAATAATATACATCCCTACATCCAACTGTTTTTAAGAATTACTGACCATTAAAAGCATGAGTGTATAGTTTCACTTAAATAAAAGTGCCTTTCATCTGTGGAACAGCATCAGAAGACTGTTGTTTCTTTATTTTCACTCCAAAAAGTTGATTTTACATTTAGCTTACATTTTTCACCGGTTGTCTTCATCACTCAGTCTGCGTACACACAAACAATAATAATATATGTATCCATAATTATGTATGTTCTTTAGACTATAACTTGTATTCCCCCTAAAATGAAAGCAGTTATCTCCTGTGTAAAAATGTATCATATGGCGGTCTAATTATTAAAATAAGTGTATAGAAAGCACAGGAATTCAAGAACAATGAGCTAATGCTGAAAGTGCACCTTTTATCCTATAATGAAAAGTGCAGGGTAGTTTTTATCCAAAATATGCCATGAGTGGTTCATGTTCAAATTTCAACTTACCAAAGAAATGCTTTCTAATTTGAGCTTTTTCTTAGAAGAATCGATTTTTCATTTAAGCAACTGTATTCTAAAAATAATGGGGGGGAAGGGGGGGGTGCTATTAGTGTACAACAGCGGTATAATATACTATTGTAAATATTGTATTATAGTATTCCAATATTTCTCACTTGAAACATTTCTCTTGGTAGAATTCATTTACATTGGTTAGATTTCTAGAGCAAACCCGGATTTTAAGCGTAGTCTTTACATTTTCAATCGGCTTGAGTTTGGAGCTTTGGAAATGTCATTCCAGGACCTTAATGGAAAATTTCTGAACAACTGCAGTCCAAGATCATCTGTTCGAATAATCGTGCGCAAGTATAAGTTGATGTGGGAATGTCTGTGTGTTAATTCAATCTACTATACTCCAGCAAAGCTGAAACAAAAGTCTTGTGTTTCTATTATTTTATTTGTAAGAATAAAAATAGTAAATAAATTCTGTCAACACCCTCCATCTGTCGAAACACACGTTCAGAAAACAGATAACTGGGTGCGGTGATTGGCAAAATTGTGTTCACATATCGCATGATACAAACTTTTTAATTGAATAGTTTATGTGCTTCTTTTTTTCATTTAGATGTAATCAGTAACGTGTCCCACACTGTGCCACGCGATCACACTTTGCCCTGCATGTAGTTGTTGACAACTAGTAGTTGTTGTTAAACAACAGCAGTCTGATGAGTTTTATTTTCAAAATGTACTTCAAAAGGGTAAAATTACAGATAATCAATGTTAATTACACATAAAGTGAAATGTTTTAAGCATTCTTTTAATCTTGGTGATATAGCTCATAAAAACCAGAAACACATTCGTTCACTTTTAGGTTATTATTAATAAATTAACATTAATTAAGAATAACATTATTTTCTTTATCACTTCTTTTAGTCTAAGTGGATTGGATTTTGATTTCATTGGATTTCAAAAAGCATGAATGCAGCATTTCTCTTATTCAGTACACTCATCTATAATCACTGGAAGACTGCTGACTTGACAGCTGTCTAGATGACGATAATCAACACCCTCCACAAGGGGGGGCAAGTGAGCCACAGCAGGTCATTGACGGAAAGACTGGCTGTTCACGGAGTGCTCTAACAACGCATATTAAGGGGAAGCTGACTGGAAGACAAAAGCAACAGCGTTATCCGAAGGTTTGAGAGGTTCAAATCGACTTTCTCGAGACAAAAGTCTGAGAAAATCTGAGAATATAAGGCATCATCAAGAAGAAGATGAGAAACACTCGACCCAAAATAGCTGAAGGCAGTTACCAGTTTGGCTCAGTCACAGATCTAACGAAGATATGCAGCTGCCAAGGTTGGACTCTGACATGAGGGTCTTTGCTGTTTTCTTTCTTGTCTCTTCACTAATCTGTCTAACAGAGACAAGAAAGGACAAAAGAGACAATTAGAAAAAAAACAAAAACAACCTGTCATCAGAAACACATTAGCAGTACTACAACTTGATCACCTTCAGCTTATGCTGCTATTATTCAGTAATTCATGGCCCAAACCAAGTAGCGTGTGTGAAACAAACATACAGTACTTACAGAAGTTGAACATTTTTGTAATACTAGTGCTTTTTTGACCTTGTAAAATACTCAAACTACTACTAAAAATCTGATAGAACTACAGGATGAGTTTTTTCATTCATAATTATTAAAATTAAAGCTTAAAAAGGTTCAAATGATTTCACTTAACATCCATTGAATACAGAATACATGAAACTTGTCTTTTTTTGACTAATATTTTTTTCAGTAGTGATTTTCAGTAGTTCAGACAACATCGTTTTGTCCCTGATCGTCGTCACTGAATAATGTCATTTTATTATTGTTTATTTTCACTGCACTGAAATTATGTCATATCGTCATATGATTAAAACAGTCTCATGACTGTATTGCTGTTCATGCCACCACTTACAATAAAAATGAAAATAAAAGTTTCTTCATAATACTGTATTGTGCAACTCCTGAAACCAGAATGTCAGCTTCTTTAGTGGAATCTCTGCTGCGTTTCATTCATTTCTACCTTTCCTCTATTCTGTCTAATGAAGGTAAAACCACATCATCATCACCATCATCATTATTATTACCATAATATACAGGTAAGATTCCCCTGTAATGTAACACAATGCAACAATGACAGAGGCTGGAGTTTGAGAAGAGCACGACAAACAGGAGACAGGAAGTAGGGATTTTCTGAAAAGTTTACTGACAGTTTTGGGTTAGAAAGAAATGACCTGTGGAAACCACGTGTGGTCAAAAGACTTCTCCAGAGTCCTGTGAATAAGGACTATGTAAAGCTAGGCAGGTTTCATTATGCTCAAATGCTGGTCTTTGTGGCAGGGACACATCACTTCTCAAGTTGGTGTAGGACTTCTGAGAAATGTAAAAAGTAGCAGTGGTTATCAGATGGTGTGCACAGACAGTCTCGTGTGTTCCTTTAAATTTTGTGTAAACCTCATATTATTATTAAAATTGCACAAAAGGAATGAATCAGATCTAAATCTACTAGTACACATGAAATCGTCTGACTGCTGGTATGGAGGTTACGCAGTTGCCCCTCTTTTTTCACCTCACCTGTAGGTGTCATGCTACAAATTTTCCACCAAATGAAATGTCCCTGGAAACCTGCTCATGCATACATTTAGCCTCCCAGCCTAACTGAGTAATGGAGGACAAAAGACCTTGGAAAAGCAGGTAACCAAGAAGCTGGTGGTTACTGTGAGTGAAACCCAGAGTCTAGAAAAAGTCTGGTCCAGGTTTTGGACCTGAGTGGATTAAGGCTGCTCAAAGAAGAAAGCAAACTAAAAGAAAGATGTGCCATGCTCGTAGGATAATTCACAAGATTAATTCAAAGTAGAATTGCTGCAGAGACTACCAGACTTAACTTGCTTTACACTGCTGTCAGTTTATGCTTTAAATGTTGGCATGAAGACAACGTGGTTCCCCATAGAAACACCGAGAAAGAACTGAAAAGTAAAACCAGTTCTTTGGCACGAATTTAAGGAGGCATTTCAAGTGCTTTTCATTCCTTCCTGTCACGGATCGTGCAGACGACTCAAATGTAGGATGTTCAAAGATTTTAATGAACGCTTTTTGCATTATTTGCAGTTGTTCGGAAATGTACTGAAACTGTGCGGTTCACAAGTGTTCTTTGAATCGCAATTTGCTTTTACAGGAGAGGTTGCAGGTGAGTCTTCTCGGTTTTCAGGTGGGTCAGGGGTGTGTTTTTGTCTACAGGCTTAGGGTTTCTTTGTGTGTAGAGCGGGCAGGGAGGTTTTCACAGTTTGGTGAGGCATGCGGGTAAACAGGGATAAGATCAGCAGTTTAATGATCCAGGAAGGAAAGCGGTGGAGATTAGTAGATTAATATCAGTTGTGTGTGTCTGGAATCTGGCAGCTACAGTTACTACTTGTATACGATAACTACAGTTATCATTAGTCTCATTAGTGTCGAGCCACCACTCTTTTCTTTATATTTTGTTATGAAAATGGGAATTAGGTGCAGGGATTTATTGAAACATGCAAAAACACATGAAAATACAGTATACAACACAATTAGCTTGAAAGTCAGTGTTTGGCATGAGCATCTATTCTTTAAACACATACTTGTGTGTAATTTCTTTAAGCTGTCGTCAGGAATAGTTCTCCAGGCCTCTTGAAGGACCTTCAAAGCTCTTCTTCTGTTCTCTGTCAAGATGATCCCACACTGCTTCAATAATGTTGTTGAGGTTCGGGCTTTGAGGAGGCCAATCTGTGTGTTTGGATTCACTGGCATTCAAAATGAAGCCGTTTCCGATCAAATGCTTTCAAAATGTTATTGCGTGGTGTTTTAAAAACCTGACAGTATTTAATGAGGCTTCAGTGAATAGTAGATGGATCAACTGAAGGGCCGGATGCATCTCTCAGGTCCAAATATTTATCTTTGGCATTTTTCATAGATTCAGCTAAAGAAATTGGAGCAAATCGTGTTTTCCGACAGACCGCTGATAACAAAGGGCCTAAAGATACAATTTAAGTGGTTCTTTGCTAGGTTGTCTGTTATGAGCAGACGAAACACTCCCATCCTTTACTGGTATTTCTTCATGCTCAGTGATGAAACAGGGAAAAAAAACAAAAAAACTAAGAAATATTCTCCTGAAAAATGTCCAGGTAGCTAGACTGGACTGAAAATGAGTGGAGGAGTCTAGCACGGAAAATACAAAGAAATGAGGGGTGGCTCAAGACTTTTGCACAGGGCTGTGAAATAAAAATGTGTATCAAGTCATAATGTATATTTTCACTTCATAAACGCAGGCAGGTATAAAGATTTTTCACGCCATAAACTCAAATGTTTTCATATAAATGTAGAACTGCTGCTGTGGAAACTCTGGGTTTCCTCCAGTTGAAGTCAAGTTTAAAGACACTTCATTAGTTTGGTATTTTATTGTGCGTGTGCGTGTGCGCGCACCCGTGTGTGAGTGTGTGTGTTTGTGTGTGTGGACAAAGATAAAAAGGAAGAAGGAAGCGCTTGATCGCTTGTTAGTCGGCCCCACGGGGGAGTAGCTCTAGGCTAGAGGTTACTGTACGCTGTACATGCTTCTTACTGGAAGAAACCAAGTTGATTGTTGCTCACACACCGCTGCATGCGACTGTCGGTAGCAGACCACAGACGACAGCTGACACCCCTGCTCATACACCAGCGTTTCTTATCGCATGGCTCTGTTTACACTTCGCATATATACGTGAGAGAAAGTCTGCCTGAAGCTGAGCGCAAAACCTGGAGATGTTCTGGTTCCAGCAAGGTCTGTGCGTCCTGCCAGCGTTCTTGGTCGTCTGGTCCTCCGCCACTTTCATTATTTGTTATATCATCGCGATTTACAGGCGAGACGTCGATGTTATCTTCCCATACATAAGGTAAGTTTATTTGAAGAGCTCACACAACGCAGCCGTTCTTTTGTGCTCAACCTGATTCGGAGCTATGGAAAAGGTTTCATGAGAAAACGTCTTAGTTTCGGTTTCTTCGGCGATAACTTGGTTGGTGCCCTAACTCCAGCTGCGCGTAGACTGCACATCTGTTTATTTTAGGAGACTACCGCAGACTTGTTCTTTCACTTCGCTTTCAATAGAAGATTGTTAAGAAGAGACAACTAAATGTTTGATATTGTACAAATCACAGCCACACAATTGTTACAATTGTAAGCCCAACAATTGTTGAAAATTAGCAGTAGCTATAAACCTATGTGCGGTACATCAGTTTCATGTCTTGTACCTGAACTATGTTAAACTGCACTGTCCCTTTTAAATAAATAAATTCAAATTCAAACCAAGTATTGTCTCATATAACCCGAAGTCAGGACTGAATATCTGCACGGATCTTTATTCTTTTTCTTTTCTTTCCAGCGACACAGGTGTCAACCCCCCAGAGAGCTGCATTTTTGGTCTGATGACTTTTATTTCTGCATGTGCAGGTATTTGAATTTCCAGAGTGAACATCTGCATTGTCATCTCTGTGAACTGACTCTTTTTAGGCAACTCTGGGCTTTCCCTAAGGAGGAAGCATGCTTTCCAAAGATGCTTCTCACGTTTCCCCTTTTTTAAGAAAATGAAAGTACAATTCATGGACTAGGGTAAATGTGTAGGCTTGCACACTCTTGTAACTTTCTGTGTCTTTTGCACAGGTGTGGGCAGCATTTATGCAAGATACAAGCACGTGGATAGGCTGAGGGAGGACGCCACTGAAGTGAGCGCACGCCTCAATAAAGCAGCTCTTGGGCTTGGTGTGATCTCCTGTTTTGGCATGTGCATTGTTGCTACTTTCCAAGTATGTACTCACATTTAAATCACATTTAACACACCACAACTAATTCAGTGTAATTACAAGTGGTGCCTTTTCTTTTCTTTTCTTTTTTCTTGATTGCAGGAAACAGTAGTGCCAGCAGTTCATGATATCGGAGCATTGCTGTTTTTTGTATGTGGCATTGTGTACATGATCCTCCAGTGTGTTATATCATTTCGTGCCTATCCGTATGGATCCTCCAAGTATGTATGTTGTGTGCGGGTCGTTATCGCCTCCCTTGCTGTTGTGGCATTTATACCCAGTATCCTTTATGAGTGTTCAAATGTCTCTGTGATTTAACTTTCTGATGATGACGATGGTGATAAAGTTTTTATATATCAGGACATAGAAAAATAGCTCATCTGGTCTTTTTTTAGGTTTAAAAAATTATTTAAATACAACTTTTGCAATAATATGTGACATGTTTTACAGTAATTTTTTAATTCAACAAAAACAAAACTGAAATGCAGAAGCAGTGTAGGTGTTTCTATGCAACTTTTTTACTAGTCCCTCACATCATTGTGGAGGAATTTTGGCTCACTCTTCTTTGCCACTTTGCTTTAATGCCTTTGAAAATTGTGGGCATTTAATTAATGCACAGCTCTTTTACTCTTTATCCCTTGAAAGCCTACGTAGAGTAACCCTTGAAGCGCTTTTCTGAACCGAGTGGCTTCTGTCATAGTTCAGGCCTGCGTTTAGAACAAAATGACTGGGTTCACCCAAGTGGCCACGTCCTCTGGCTACAAAACTAGCCAAATCCTCACCGCTCCACCACCGTGCTTGACATTTGGTACAAGGTGTTTGTGCTGATATGCTTTGTTTGGTTTTCTCCAAGCATCTCCACTTTGGTCTTGCTTTTCCACAGGACATGGTTCCAAAGTTCTTGTGGTTTGTTCAGATCCAATTTTGCAAACATAAGTCTGGAAAGATTATTACATTGTGTTAACACGCCTGAATGCTCCAGACTAGCAAAACACCAACTGTCTGCTTTTATAGATGCACTCACACCTGCCAATGACCAGTTATTCATTTACATTTGATATCAGCACCTGGCTGCTATTTACCATTTAAATTTCTATGAAAGCAGTGAAGGTGCACTTGGTCTTTCATGCAGTGTTTTTCTATTTTTGCTCAGTTTTTTAAATAAATGATAGCACTTGAAATTACCCAAGACGACGTTTAATCTATAGCACATTTCAAACAACCTTAGTTATACATAATGTACACTATACATAACAGCCAAGGGTTTTAAAATGAATGAGAGACTGGGCAGCTCTTATGTGCAAGGGGAAGCTATTATAAAGATTAAGAGTCTATCTCCTGTGCTTTTAAGCCTGGATCAGGACATGTTTAAAGGCAACTGGTTCATAGACCTCAGTGCTTTGGTAGGATTGTAGGGTTTCAAAAGTGTGGCGCCAAACCATTGAGACTCTTAAAACCAAGCAAGAGAATTTAAAACTGGATCCTGAAATTGACTGGATGCCATTGTAAGCAGGCCAGTGTGGGTGTAATGTTTTCACATCGGTTCTTTCCCGTCAAAAGGTGAGCAGTTGAATTTGAAAAGCTTGCAGGCAATAAAGTAATAACTGATCAGAGCCAACACATAAAGGGTTACAGTAGTCAAAATAAGAAGTAATAAAAGTAAAGTCAGGCTGTATTTACTTCATTTTAACCACAGCTTAGGACCGGCAGACTTTTATTACAACCTGATATATAAACCCATTTTTTTTAACTTTCTTTTTCTCTGTTCACTATATCTCAATATACATGCACAATCTGCAGAATATTATGATTTGTGTCATTTCCTGTGTTGACTCCAACCAGTGTTTTCCTTCATGGATAACTCAGCTGTCATCTGTGCGTTTTACGTGAAACAAACTGAGCTGCACAGACAGAAAGATGACAAGGTAGGCCACAGTGTGTCAGCACGTTGCCTCAGATCACAGGACAGGAATAAAAGTTTTATAAAGTTAGTATAAAGTGTCAATATGTGGGGATTTTTTTTTTGTTTGTTTGTTTTTTGGGGCGTTGGCAGTGGGATGATAGAGAGATACTAAAAATGTTTCCCAACATGTCAGTGATGTTTTTTGGTAAATTTACAATTGAAACAATAACGCAAACTTCTCACCATGAGTCAGCTGAAAGAACCAGAAACCTTTTGTGGAAGTTAAGCGAGTCTGGGAAGTAGCAGCAGAGAAAAACAGATAATGACACAAATAATGGTCAGATGCTGTTATCAGATGATATGTGAGAACTGTTTACTGTTGTCATTGTCCATTGTTCATCTGTACTGGCTAAATGTGAGAAATTGAGCATTTTAACTGCTTGCACTTAAACACATGGATTACTAGCAGTGCAAAAAAAGTATTTTAACAGTAAAGTAGTTTAAGTGTATTTGAGCTCATTGGACAGGAACATTTCAACATTAATAGACCAAAAATTATACGTATTATCATTAGATGCATAGAATTTGGTGATTTAAGTGTCTGTTTCCATTGTGCAGGACTATCCCTTCCATGTAGCCAGTGCAGTATGCGAGTGGATTGTTGCCTTTACCTTCGTCTTCTTCTTCTTCACATACATTCATGATTTCAAGGTCAGTATCTCAATATCAAACACAATATATTTTTAAATATATATTTATTCAATTGCTAAAATCCTTCTTTCTTTTTTCTATTCTCCTACAGTTCTTTACCTTACGGGTAAAAGCAGAACTTGAGGATTAGTAGTGGAACATTTTTAAAGATCAGTATCAGTATTTACATTTTATGTATGTATCTCTATTCTCATCCAATTTCCCTTGACTGAAATGTTGGTAGATTACTGTAGATACTTAAAATATATGTATTTATGCATTATGGTACAACTGTCTGTCTGTCAGGTGTGACAGATGAAAAACTATGCAAATACTGTATCATTTAGTTGGTGTTATACAAACAATTTGCAAGTGTACTTAATGTTGCCTCTTAACTTTGCACTTTGCTGTTGCCACACCAGCATGACGCATCCTGTGAGAGCTGCGACTTTAGGAGAAGTTAATCACTCAGTGAGCACATGATCAGTGCACACGGGGTTAAATGACAGTACTACTCAGACCACTCAGAGTGTCTGTGACTACTTGGCAGTCTGACCTGTCTTTGACTGACAGTAAATGTGTACTAGTTGGTGTTTTTGTGATGAGGTTTATGAATTCCCAGTTATATTGGATTACTACATTATTGCAACATCAAATGAAGAAGGAAAACTTGCTGTGGCTGCTCAGATTCAGAGTTTTGGTTTTGGTATTTGAATCTGTCCACTCCACATTGTTGACTCATGAAAACTGAGTCCAACACGGCATTTCTGACTGACATCAGGTACTGTATACAGTTAACGTTCATATACTAGCTGACACTCTGATATCATCTGTGGTGCAGTTACAAATGTAGATTTTCACACAGGCAATGGAAATTATGTTACTTTGTAGTAGGAATAATACAAAATGAACTGAAAGTAAAGCTGGAAATATGGAGGTTCGTTCAGTAGGGCTTCTGGCTGGTTTTTCACTTGTAGCCTCACATCGCATGGTTTTAATTTAGACAGAAGTTTCTGGTACCAAGTATGGATCTTGTACCTAGTAAGAAAGAGATATTTTGTCAAGTGTGTAAGGTAAGATTCATGGATCATCATAGGTGTGCAGGCTGACTTTAAAGTAAGGATGTCAAACTAATTTTACATTGTTGGCCACAAACTTTAGACAACTTAAATGGGCTGGACCCGTGAAATTACATTATAGAAAAAGTTCTTGTAATTCATTACCCAGACAGTCTTTGTCCAGTTTTTGTTCACTGAAAGTGACCCCACTGTCAAAAAACAAATTTATATAGACGATAGTGAAAAACAGGAACTTTGTGTCATTTCCTCGTTTACCTATTAATTACTTTGGCATAGTATCTCTGACAAGCTCAAAAACATATCAGAATACAGTTAAAAGTACAAAGTCTATGCAGTCCATCACATTTGCCAGACCTGCCTGGTGGCAAATTGGAGTCTTTTCCAGGCCGATTCTGGCCCACTGGCCTTATATTTGACACTTCACACATAAAGCGTGTTGGACTACACCCATCTTCAAAAATTGATTTTAGCAGACGGGTGGGGTGAGACGTTTGTGGCATTGCAGATGGTATAATCTGCCGTAATTTATTTATCCATTTTTAGATGCTTAGTGAAGACGGACCCCAAAACTGAGAACCACAGTTTTAGCCAAAATCAGAAAAGTGAGATCACTGAGAGACTAGAAAAGGCCTGTAAAACTCTGAGACAAACGTGGGATTTAGAGATTGTTACTCAAAAGGAACAAGGGAACGCAGTAACATGCTGGAAGGGTACTTGAAAGTCTCATTACCTTTAATCTCTCAGACACCTACATGCAAGACATGCAAACTGAGAAAAGTGGTCAAGTTTTAGTGAATCAGAAGGCACACACTTCAGCTGAACTGCACTGAACAGCTGGAATAAACGTACTGTACAACAAAGAAAAAAAGGATCCTGCGCCATAATGTATGCAGGTTGTAATCATTTCACTACAGGTATTGTTTTTATAAAAGGGAAACATTTTATATTTTGTGTTTTTTCTGAACTACTTTTGTACTTTTGCTTATAAAATGATGTACAGCACAGATTGTATTGAACAGCTGAGCTGAAAAATAAAAGCACACATTTAAAAAAAACAAAAACAAAACAAGACAAAGTGTACGAGTGTTTATTAAGGACAGAATCACAGATCCAGCAGGGTGTTTTTCCAGCAAAGTACAACTCCACACTGATCCCACTACAGTTTAGCATCAGTTAAAGGACATCTTATCCCTGACAGCAATTACATGATCGACCCTCTTTCTGATTCCATGCATTCTCAGGCTTGTACCCACAAGTTTTGAGTCACACGGTGACGAAGCGTCTCGTTTCCTACCAACACCGACCACCACAAAAGAAGAGTAAAGTTCACACATCTCTAAAACGCAGCATACTTGCGACTGCAACTTTGATTGATTTTTACAACCTGCAAAGGTTAGAGCATAAAACAGCGTTATAGCTGCAAACAAACTCCACAAAACCAGATGAAGATTAGGAGGCATGTCATTGGACCCACTGGCTATAGCATTTATTAGTATTCAGTGTGTTAAGAGTTAAGTAATTTCTCTGTATCAAACATTAAAAGTTAAGTAGCAACTGTGGGAAAGTAACATTTTTCAAAGAATTTGCAACAAATAACAAAAAGGAAATCATTTTGTTACAAATTATTAGATTCAACTAAAGTTTAAAAGTGCACCAGGCAGTGCTGCAGGTATGGATTTAAAGTCTTGATAAAGAACATTTTAGTCTGAAAAGCAGCCTCTTTTCTATCAAGGTTACACAATCATCATCATCATGATCTTTCAATATCAAGTGACACCAGGTCCCATATAGTCAAAAAGGTTACAGCGTAAGTCCGTTATTGGAGAATAAATCATTTCTGAATATAATGGCAAATATGAGCTACTTTTGCTCGTAATCAACAAGTGTTTATGTTGTGACGTCTCTGAAAGAAGGCGCTCTGATACCTACATTGGTTGCTCGAGTAAGGGTGGTGTGGACACTTAAACTACATTTAATTTGTGTAAACAACATCTTTTCCCTTTCACCTCTTTAAAAAAAATCAAACCAGACATCATACAGAGTGAGGAAATTACTTGTCATACGCGAGTCTGCACAGCAACATTTCCTTTCTGGGCGGTAATGCAGGTATGACAGCTTGCATGTATGCAGATCAGTCACAGGTTTCTCATTGAGCCTCTGTCCTCCTCCTCTTCCCGTGACAGCTGGCTAAACACAGACCTGAGGGCAGCTCTAAAGGCAAACACGTAAGGGCTGATGCCTGGCTGATGAACGCATCAGCCGACACATTCAAGACATCATACTCAGGACTGTAGATCAGATAGTTAAACACTTTAGAGTGAAAAAAATTGCATCTATAGTATAAGACATTTAAGAAGTGTGAATCTTCCCATTTAATTCTTTGTATTAGTACAACAACCACAGATCAGTTCATAACCTCTGCTTTTATTTAGAGCGGATAAATAACAAAACTGTGAGAATTTGTTGCATTTTTTGCCACAGCTCTGATTTCTTTGATAATGACAAAGAAATACACCATGTCACATCTGTAATGTATATCCAAGTTCAGTTACTACACTGGACTCTCCTTAATTATTACATTTCACCAGGCATGGTGAAGACTATAATGTATATAGTATAGGATGTAAATGATGTATAGGCTTTGTTTTAGAACTGTTACACATTTACTTGTCTAATTTAAAAATAATTAAACAAATACAATTTTTCAAAAATAGAGAGAAAAGCATTTCAAGACCCAAGAGTCAATTTACTCCTGAATGCACATAAACACATCCAACATTCAAAATACCAACATATGTTTTCTTCTTATTTTACCTGAACTCTGCAACAACTGTGATGGCTGTACCGGTTGTTATGCATCTAGTTTTCGCCACTTAAAAGAACTCCTCTTTTAATTTTTGCAACACTTAACACAAAATTTAGGGTTATTGTTTAAAAAAAAAAAAAAAGTAGATATTTAGGTTGAGATTCTGATATAATAATAAACCCAAAATTCTGACCTATCAATGGGAAAAAAAATTGAGTGGCAGGAACAAGCTTCTATAGAATTGATGTCGGCTGAGGGGAGTAGTTAAAATATTTAAACTTTACCAAAAAATTAACTTCATGCTACATGACCTCAGACTCTCCTTAATGCCAATCAAAAATAAAAGAAACACTTGAGGTAATCTCGAGCCGTATGGTTGAATTAAGCTTTGAAACAGAGACAGAAAAAAGGAGACGCTTTACATCAACATGAGTAAATTTGTAGGTCTAAACTAATGTACTGTAAACTTGATTCCTTCTCGTCCTGCTGGCAGTTAGGAGTGAATGTCCGTGGGTTTCATGCTGTATTCTTTGCAGTTAACATGAAAACATCATTATAAGGATTAGACAGTGACGTTAATCAGTGGTGCCACTACCACAGAAGACCTCCATGTGATATGGTTTGGTTTTGTTAAAACACTTGCTACTGTCATCTTCTGACTGCTGCTTATATAATTAAGTGAAAAAAATTATTTCTACCTCTTGTAAAGTAATTTATGAGAAAAAAATTATTATTTTTCAAAAATAAAGGTCAGTGACTGACTAACAGGAGAACCAGTTTAGCTCTTGTAAACTGAGACTACAGTCACTCGATTTGCATTTCCTCTTTCAGGCATCTACATTCACACCCCCTCCCTCGTAGCCTTTAACAGGCACCTTGTGTACTGCCTCGCTACGGAGCTAAAACAGCACAGATGGTGATGGATGAGGAAACTTTGCATTGCTGAGGAAAAATGAGCGATCTCAGTCACTAAAAGATGATTCGCTATCAGAGCTGCTGCCAGCAGCGTCTTGGTCCTCCGAGGTCTTCGTGCCTCCGTCGGGCACGGGGGCATCAGGTGTGCTGTGGACAAAAGACAACAAGTCACATATTTGTCAGTTTATAAGAAAACTGGTAATAACCAGACTAGTAATTTTTAAAAAAACTCACTCGAGCAGGTTGGGATCCAAACCCTCCATGACCATTTTAGTTCGTATGGCCATCACCGGAACCCCCTGTGGCACGTAAAACATCACATTAAGGCACAAAGCTAAACACAAGGTAACCACAGCAGCAGTAATAATGACTCACCACTTGAACCATTTTCAGGTATCGGGCATAACGCGGGTCTTTGGCCACTGTCATAACGTTCTCTGCAGCTGCTTCTGCTTTTTGCCTCTCTGAAGCTTCTGGTATGGACTGAGCAGGCTGCAACACGAAACATGCACAGAAACGAAGGCAGAGTGAAGCAGATATCCTGACAGGGTTTACACTTCCATAGTTTAGGATATGTTTTTTAATCAGGTGACACAATTTTGGAAATATCTGGAAACTTACATAGTTCTTCATTTTGTTTAGGGGTGTAGTGCTATGTGTTTATTTATTTTTCAGAGACCATGTACTAAATATATTAATCACATGAAAAGAAAAGGTGCTTTGTAATAGATTAAGCTGTCCACCTGTGGGCCCCAGGCAGTTACAAGCCAGTGAAATCACCAAAGCACACATACACAAATGATGAAATACCCAATAAATGTGCGCATAGGAACACACATGATTAAAAAAAAAAACCATAAAC
>VUQR01011331.1:55583-67990 GCA_015108515.1 Hemichromis elongatus
ATAAACACAAGTATAAAAAAATGTTACTCAAATTCTGCAAAAACAAAAAGAGAATTATAATGAGATTAATGCTCAAAATCCTTTTTTATGCAAATCATGAGAGGAGATTCTGTGAAATTTTAAAATCCTTTGGAAGCAAATGCCAAGCTTTATTTGCTCTATAGTTAAAGGTAGATTGCACAAACGCAGTGCCTTGCTCAGGCATGCTACAGTGCCCTCTTGTGGTAGACCCATTCGCTCTGTAAATTTGCTCAGAACACTTGATAACTTTTTGAATGTAGACTAACTTAGCAGCAACTTATTCAAAGACATCACTATATACATTTAACACTCCCAGCAACACCTTCATACACAAATGGAAAAATCATTGATGAATAAACTAAGATGGAGCCCTGTAGCACCTCATAGTACGGGATCTCCATGACGACATTTAGTTTAAATACCATCTTTCCATGTCTGACCATCTCCTTTGGCCTCCAGTCATTTATCACATCTCTCTCTACTTCAACAGGTCCCTTTTTCCAGAGATTTGTTGCCCTCTTCCTCTCTTCTATTCTCTTATGTAGTAGAATAACACATGAAGTGGTTACTAGCTGTAAAAGGATGAATGTTTTGTCTTTAAATAAAAAAGCTCAACCTTTCCACAACATGTGTCTGCAAATATTTTACAATAAGAGAAATGAAAGCCTGTTAAAGTTTTCTGCTTAAGGTCCTCTTTGCAAGGGATCATTCAAATAACATTTATTCTCTTTTCATCATCTCATTTACACTTAACTATTTTCGTTTGGCTCTTGGTGCTCCGCTGATAGACATAAGTAATACAAGTGAGAGATTCCTGCTTTGAACGTCTTTGATTTTCACTTCAGTAACAGAGCTGAAGGTCATCAAAAGCAATTAGACAAATTACATTCCCAAAAAAGAAAGAACAACAAAGTTTTACTTGTGTTCAACAATCCTGACTATTTTAGTTTTTTTCTCTTCACTGGCTCTTTAGCATTAAAATTAGCCACTATGGAAACAGCTGAACTTCAGCCAGATAAAACTCCGTGGAAAGATTCTCTTTCTTCATCTAGAGGAAGAAAAACAAATACACACATGGTGGGACATCATCCCACTGTAGTTAAAGCAGTGGGAAAATGTCTGCAGTCAAAGCACTGGAAAATTTTACTTGAATGTCTGTACAACCAATACAAAAGACTCTGAGTTACCCTGAGAGTCAAGAGAAAAGCTGCTCTTGCTCCTATCATCTCATAAACACATTAGGGAAGCCTCTCTCAGTGTGGGGTTGTCAAGCCGAAAATGGACCGAACAGGTTAGATATTAAGTTCTAATTAGGTAAAACTTTTAAAACCTTTGTCTGCTCAAAGGTTTATTTTTATAAGTGTCAAAAATTTCTTGTCTTTGCAGTTTAGCACAGGTGAATGGAGATATGTTTTTATGTGTATGAGTTTGTGCATCCACCTCTGGCTGAGGCGCTGCTACTGGACCATCGGTTTGGCTCTGATTGGGCATGATGGGTCCATTGGCCTGTGCAGTCTGCTGCTGACTGAGTCCTTCGACTGTGACGTCCTCCAGTCCAGGAATGGAAGACAACTACACAGAGCACAACATTGCTACATAAATATCAAGCGAATTGGCATGAAATTAAGATTATCTCATTGTACATCAGTATAGTGACAATGACATAATGTTGCACTCCTGCCTGCAGAGGTATCAGAACTCACCTTGGCCTCCAAAATGCACAGGCTGGTTTCTATCTGCTGTATGCGAAGAGATATGTTCGCAAGTTTCTGGGGGAAGACGTTAGACAATAGGTCAGGATTTAAGTGTTACAGAGATTTTTTTGTTTCATGATGACAGCAGAAGAAAAATAGTAAACAAACCTCTTCACACACAGTGGAAAAGCGGTTAAGGAAGCGGACTGTGTGTGCAACAAACTGATTGAGATAGGCAACAATTTTTCTCTGCTGGATCGCAGGAACCTGAAGAAAACACAGGAAAAGCAATTTAAGGTAGGAGGAATAAGTAAATGAAGCAACTCCTAGTCCAGCCTCCCCTTACAGCAGCTTCCTCCCTAGGCTGCCAAGGCATACATCTTTGTTAAAAATTTAATGATTAGAACAAGTTTAAGATGCTGACTGTCATCCACAGTTCAAATGCTCAGTGCAAAACATACCACTTATATTTCACAACAGCAAAATAGCATTTTTAATTAGCTAATTAGCCCAGAATGGTTAGTAAAATAAAATATTCCCTTTCTGAAAAACAGCTATAGTTGTACACTTGACAGACATTTTCACTTCATAGATTTATTTTCAATAAAACAGTTTTAAGAAGACAGTCGTAAGCTTATCTCTTTACAAAGGTTAAATCTGTTACCCAGGAAGATCAAGTGTAGGAACAACATAACTTCATAATCACAAATTTATCAGGGAAATTGAACTACGGGAGCTTGTGGCAGTCATACCTGCTAATGACTTACGAGCTATAGGTTTGTATCACAGACAAACAGCCTTTGTGTTATCTTACTTTGTAAACAAAACATATATCAAGCAGCTCTGCTTGTGGCTGCTTTCATTTCCTCACCAGCTACTCTGTTAGCTAACTAGTCAACGCCAACCTTAGTAAGGTCGACTCCAGAACCCACGATGGGAAGCCCGTCCTCGTCCATGTTGGATCGCTGAAGAGTAACGTGCACTTTTAAATTCAGCAGCAAGAAATTTCACCGCAAAAAAGACCGAAAACGGGTTATTAAAACATTTGCATATGTGAAACGGTTCATGTGACTCTGGGCTGCGTGCACACGTCCTGACATCATCAACTGCGTAGCGTAAGTCGGCCTTTTATTTTGAAGTCGTGCTTCAAAAACCCTTGTTCCCCGTGTCGCTATGAGAAGGAATTATTTAACCTAGGTTAAGAAAAGAAGTGACGAACAGTAAGTAGCAGTACGGGTGCATGCTGGAAAATCTTGCAGATGCAATGTTTACTTTGAGACGGACTTAATTTTAACTGACGTAACAATGGGATCTCTCAATTTTTAGGATAAATAAAGTCTGTCCTATTTTTTTCTTCGAAATAAAAACAAATCAGTAAGAAATTAATGTCAGCGACACAAGTCACCTGTCAGAGTTGATCATTTTATTTTGAAAAGCGGAAGCGGAGTATAAGCTTTGAGGAAACGGTGCTTGCGTCCGAACAGCGCATGTTAGCCGCTAACTAAAACAATACAACTTTACACGTAATTTTCGACACCACGAGAGGCGCAGTGCATCCATGGAGGTTCTCGGATCTGCAGAGAAAACAAGCGGTGGGTACAGTGACAATCTGAACCAGCTGCGATATAAAGTAAGCTACGTTTATACCAGTTACACAGTTAGCGGGGGGCGTCTATTTAAAGGAATTACGACATCCACACGCTGTCAAACCTAAGCTTTAGCACAAAAAAATACATCGATTATGTTCTGATTTTTTATTAATCTGTCAAGCATTATGACTAATTTATTATGTAAACCATAGCTGATGATATATTAGCAGATTCGAAATTTAAAACTCTTTATATCAGGGTTTGTCCAGCAATTATTCGTGTTCCCAAGCTTATAGCTGTTTAAATATAGGGAAAAATACACATATTTCATTGCTTTACCTTAGAAAGTTATTACCTTAGTAATACATGACCAGCGCTAAATTAAATGAATAACATGTATATATCGTTATAATTTGAGTTCTGGAGTTTAAAGCTGATTGCTGCCCTCTAAAGACCATTTCTTACATTACACCTTTCAGATCCAAGCCTGTCTCTCTCATCCCTCCAACTTCTGGTGCCACCCCTGCAGCTTCTGTCTGCCTCCATGTGGCAGCTGGCGAAGCGGAAAGATGTGATGAACTACCAGAAGCTGCAGGAGTTCGTGTTCACAGTGACAGAGGCGATTCCCGGTCTGATCAGCCACAGGCAGAGAGCCCAGCTCATCCTTGGACTCAGAGCGAGGGTGAGGAGGTAGTCTGGCTGACATGCCATCCATATGTGTTTATTTTGCTGCGTTGCTTCTGCAAAAACTCAGTTTATTGATATTTCAGTTGATACTGGAGCTTTGCAAAGGTTCGACACACGGTTTTGTTGATTCTCAAGCAATCCAGAGCCATTTGGAGAGACTCCCAGTAACCTCTGAAAGCACAGATGTAAGTACGTTAAAGAGAAGCGGATAAAATAAAGTGTGTCCAGTACCTTTTTGAAGATATCACTTTAATTTGTTGCAGTATAGGGATGCAGAGGTGAAAACAACAGAGTCTACTTTTGTCGCTCTGGTTCAAAGTCTGCTGAAAGATCCAATTGAGAGGGCATATTTTTTTCAGGTAGGACATATTTTAGTATTTCATATCTTTGCTTGAAAATGCTCAGAATAAAAAAAAACCCATCTAATTATCTTACAGGAAGTGTTCCCAGTGGAATACGGTCCACAGTATGACTCAGCACTAAATATGTTATTATGGGATCTTCTGTCTAAGATGGAAAAGTTGCTTCCCGTACCAGACCTAAAGCAGGTATTCAGTTAGATAACACGAGTGTTTCAGGTGATTTTCAGCAGGTTATATTAACACCGCACTGTGATTACAGACTGTGGCCTGGCTGGACTCAGCTCCTTCTGTTCTAGAGGAATGCATTCAACCGTCAACTGAAGATTTGAGCTTAATCTACCAGCACTACAAAAGTTCAGGACTAATGAAAATGGCATGTAAGTAGAGCTGAAAGGATTAATCAACTGTAGCAGTTTTCACAAAGAAAAAATCTATGAAGCAAACTATGAAGCAAGATGTTGCACCCTTACAGCTGGGTTAAAAAGTCAGATTTAAAGTTGCATAATCACTTCTTACTTCTTAATATTTCAAGATCAGTGGATAAATTCATAGCAACAGGGTTGTAGTGTTGTAGTAATACACTTTATTAGAACGTTCCGAGATATGATGCTCATCTTAATCTGGCCCTGTGATATATTAAAGACCTCATAGTATCATATTAACTTAATGAGGTCTTTGCCCTCTCTCTGCAGGCTTACTTATGATTCCTAGAGTTTTTAGAGGTAGAACAGGAGGCCTTCGGCTATCAGGCCCCTCTTCTGTGGAACCAGCTCCCAGTTTGGATTCTGGAGGCAGACAACCTCTCTACTTTTAAGATTAGGCTTAAAACTTTCCTTTTTGATAACATATACAGTAGTTAGAGCTGGATCAGGTGACTCTGAATCCTCCCTTAGGCCTTGATTTTACTCTGTTATGGACAGGAACAACTTAAGAACCAACAGCCGAGCAGTCATTCCTCTTTTACTTGAAGTCTGTTGCCTGGTATGCATAAAGTTGGTGCATTCCAATATAAGTTCCAATATAAGTTCTCGCAGATAAGTCAGCATGCTCCCAAAAACTAGGCAGGCATGCGGCCATCTCCATGTGACCTCTACGATCATCATCTGATGACCAAATTATGTCACGCGGACCCTGGTGGACTCCTTGTGATGTAATAGGCTTAGACTACTAGTTTGCCTTCTGTCCTCCTTTCCTCCTAACCCTAAAGTAAAGGTTGTTATTTTTCTAATAAAGTCTCCTTTGTACATTTTGGCCTTGCAGTTATTCATTGATGGGATTTTCCATTTGGTTTTCCAAAAAAGGGAAAATTCCAGGAAGAAAAGTGAACATTAACTCAACCCTAACTCTAAGTGGAATATGGGTGACTTGATGGCTGTTAAGGGACAGAGCTATTTTAGTGATATTTTCTAATGTAACAAATTATATTTTTAATCTTTTTTTATGCCAAAAGAAATTAAAAACCACAAGTTGTATAAACAAAACTAGATTTATTTAATTCTCCTCTTGTTTGCCATGTTTGAGTTAAATATGTATTAGAGCATGTTAATATAATTTTGACACCAAAATATAGAGGTGCTTGTGATTTATGCCTAATGCTTTTATCAGCAAACTTTAAATTACAATTTCTGAGAGAATAACTAGGTGACCTCTGAGGTTCAATGGGTTGGAGAGAAAGTTTGAGAGTAAAGGTTAAGTTGGCTTGGAAATACAATCAAAGATATGACATCACATTTAAATAAACTCAGTGATAATTCCATATTGTATTTCATATATTTATGTTTTAGACTTATACAATACATATATATATCTTTTGTTAAAATATGTCATAAAGTACTTATGTCTCTCTGTAGGAGCTGATGAGTTTATCTTTTTTACAGACGGTCCTTGTTCCACTGCTGGTAACTCCATCATGTCTGCATTATCAATCCCTCCCTCTCAAAAGACAAACGTATCAGTTGGACTGGACTCTATCCATAACTACGCTAACGTATTGAACCCCGTCACTTTAGTGGGAACCGACCAGTACAGCGTGGTCACCGTTTACACTGAAGTGGAAGTCGGAGCAGCTGAGGTGGATGACCAAATGATGGAGTCAGCTACAGTTCAAGTTCAGACAGATTTCTATGAAGAGGAAATCGTGGCTGTAAGTGCTGATAGCGCTGGTGACGAAGAGGCTTCCGCTGTGAGGCCTGAAGAGACTAGTGAGACTGTGGATGTAGCGAAAGCTCTGGAGACTTTGACGAGAACCTTTGCATTAAGGAAGGAGAGCCTGGGGCAAGACGTAGTTACAGAAAAGAACAACCAGTCATCCATAAATGACGAGCTTGAATCGGGAAAGGGAACAGACGAAGGAAAAAACCATGAAGGACATGAAATAAGTGACCAAGTGACTGAAGGGAAACGAGAAGTCATTGCAGAAGAAGTGATAGATGAGTTCCAGCTTGGAGGCATAGAGAGAAATATATGTGCAGACCCGAAGGATAATTCATTTTCTGCTCAAGAAATGTCAGAAATCCAGACTGAAATGTCAGAAACACATGAGTCTGACGCGTCATTAAACGTGCGCAGATCCACACGTCTGCAACTAAAGACTTCGCCAAGTTGGTACGAGACGTGTAAAATAAAAAGGACAGCAAGAGAAAATTCCGAAGAACCAAAAATGTACAAAAACATTATTTTAATTTGGTTATGTTGATCTTGGGTATAGCTATTATAATTTTAAGAAGCACTTTTTAATTCATACTCACCCTATTTATGTAGAAATAGGAATAAGGAATATGCTTATTGGCTTTCATGGTTAAAATAATATAAGAAAATAGGTCATTACTGTCATGTCTGGTTGGTAAAGGTGAAGCTACAGCCAGCAGTCTTGAGCACTTGCTCTGGGTCGGTGCAAGTGTTAAAAAAAAAACCCCAAAACAATCTGCCTGTCAGCACTGATAAAGCTCACTAATTAACATTTTATAGGCTGGACGATTCCCATGTTTTAACATCTTTGTGCTCACTGGAGAATATTTACTACAGAGATATGAGCAGCTTTTCATCTGCAGCTGTGATCAGAAGTTTACATACAGTCATCGTGGACATGAATATAATAATATAATTTTGAGCTTTTAATGATTTCCTTGAATTGTTCTTTTTCTCCAGAGTGAAGTGATTGTACAGCATACATCTTTAATTACTTTAAAAAGCAAATATTTAATGTACTTGTGCACCCAATTCATTAAAAGCTCAAAATGACCATGATATTAATCCCTACGATGAGTGTGTGTAAGCGGACCACAGCTGTATCTCGGGACAAGATGACAGACTAATACTTTGCAGGGATTTTATGTACAGTCGTCCCTCATTTATCGCGGGAGTTACGTTCCAAAAATAACCCGCGATAGGTGAAATCTCGTTATACACTTTTCTTGGACAGGGACGAATATTTTCACACTTTTTTCTTTTGTTTAAACACCCTCAAAGTTCAGACCTCATTGGGTCTGCCTTGGATGTGTTACAATATAGTGCAGCACTTCAGAGTCACACTGCTAGCGATCAAAGAAAGCTGTAAGATGAACGCATTCTGTACTATACAGGAGACATGGCACGAAATTGATTGACAACGTTCTAAAGCCAATCAGGACGCTGAGCACAATGCGCTGTTAAAAAAAAAAGAAAAAAAAGCATGCAAAACAATTTCTTCTACTTGTTCATAACACAAGAATGTGAAAAAGCTGAGATTTTTTGAGAGCTGATTTTTCTTTAAATGTTTTGACACAATGTTTTGATTTCTCCAGGACCACTGCTGACGGATCAGCTGCCCCATCTGTGATAGCCATCAAAGGATCTGACAAAGGTGATGTGTTGTCAAGAAGTGAACAATGTTGAACTAATTAAATAAATCCTCTCATGTATGTGTTCCTTTATTTTAATGCAGGAGATGCAGACGAGATGACATCTATCATCTTCACCTGCTCGCGATGTCCTTTCCATAACTCGGATGAAAACAGTCCTCCACACTTCCACATGCAGACCGTTCGCAAAGAAGCATACAGGACTCTCTCTGGAGTCAAATTTACACCATCCCCCTCCAGCACAGATGAAATATTTACATCTATTAAACTTTTTCCCAGAGGAAACTCTGAGGAGAGAAAAGCAGAGCAGCCGGATAACGTAAGCAGAGAGAGTGTTTCTCAGTCGCACGGCCGTCAGAGATCGCTCACATGCGAAACGTGCGGTAAGACGTTCACCCGCACGTCCGATGTCAGGAGACACCAGCTCACTCACACAGGAGAGAGACCGTTTCACTGCTCACAGTGTGACCGAACCTTCCAGCACTCGTGGGATCTGGCGAAGCACGAGAGCAAACATCACGGCGTAGCCATCTCCTTTACCTGCCAGCTATGCAAGAGCTCCTTCGCTAACCTGAGGGCATTGACTGTCCACCATAAAAAGTCTCACTCGCAGGAGAGCCAGCTGCCTCAAATGTGCTCCATTTGCAGCCTGAGTTTTCCGACTTCATCTGAGCTGCTGGAGCATAGGAAGTCCCACGTCACAGCAAAACGCTACATCTGCCAGCAGTGTGGCGAAGGCTTCGACACCCTGCTTGCACGCTCTCAACACAGACAGATGCATCAGGTAAAGCGTCAGTTTAAATGCCCGCATTGTGAGAAGACGTACACTCGAAGATCTGATGTTAAAAGGCATCTTTCCACCCACACTGGGGAGAGACCCTACCAGTGCAACCAGTGCAGCAAACGGTTCTCGCTGCGCTTCATGCTCATCAAACACCTCCGTGTTCACACGGGTGAGCGCCCTTTCCAGTGCTCACACTGCCCAAAGAGGTTCACCCTAGTGTCTGTACTGGCCAGACATGAGAGGATGCACACAGGGGAGAAACCCTTCCTCTGTTCTCAGTGTGGGAAAGGCTTTTTGTCACAGGGGGAACTCTCAAAACATCACAGGTCACACATGGACGACAGGCCGTACTCCTGCCCTCAGTGTGGGAAGGGCTTTAAGAGCAAGAAAACGCAGCAAGAGCACATTGTCTCGCACACCGGGGCCCGCCCCTACCCCTGCACCTACTGCGGGAAGGGCTTCACCAAACCCTATGCTCTTACCAGACACAACCTGATCCACACAGGAGAGAGGCCATTCCCCTGTGGACACTGTGAGAAGTCCTTCCTCACCCTCAGCGAGGCTCAGTTGCATCAGAGAATCCACACGGGGGAACGCCCGTATCCCTGCGACACATGCGAGCTGAAGTTCAAGAGCTCCTCAGAGCTGGCACGACACAAACGCAGCCATTCTGGCTTAAAGCGGGCAAAGCCGCGTTGCGACCGGTGCATGATGACGTTCACATCTAAGGCCAAACTGAAAAAACACATGGAGACACATAGAGAAGGAGAGACAGTGCAGTCTGTAGAGACCAAGGAATGAAGCATGTAACAGAGACTCTCGCGAAGTTAAAGCAATAGAGTGGTAAGCATTAATGAATATTTTGTTTAGATGTCAAGATTTATATATTTGGAGAAAATATATTTTATGCAGATCGGGAGTGAAACAGGCCCTCAGCTTTTTAGTAAATTCGATTTTTTTTAATAGTTTCAGCTTTTTGTATTGACTGTTTTCCTTTTTACTTCACAACAAGAAAATTATATTCAAAATACTTTCAAATTAAAATTATAGGTGAAAAAAAACTGTTCCTTTAGTGGACTTTTTCATTGTGTGTACTCTCTTTTTCCTTCTCTGTTGCCATTGTACAATTGTCTGCCTATAAATGAAAACAGTTACTACCAGCAGGTAGTAAACGAATGAAAAACATGATTTTCTAAATCAAACTTCTAGACTTCTTGGAGACCTCTGTCATCATATTTAAAATAAGCGTCATGCAATAAAAGCTCCTTTTATGATGTGTGTAATGTTTCTTTTTTTGCTGAGAAAGTTTTATGTTGGATTGCATTAACCTTTAAGGGCAAACCAGGCAACCTCAAAGGGTTACAGAGTTAAGGCTTGTGATGAGTAACAATGACAGGAAATCAGAGGTTGATATCTCGGCAGCTACTGAATGCATAATTGTGAAAAGTGTTCAGACATGCACATCCTCCCCTCAGGACTATTTATAGTAACTGTACAGAAACAGGTTTTCAGTCACCGCCACTGGCTTCATCTCATTAGTTAGTGTTAGCACTTTGTTGTGGTAAGTTTCTAACATTTAGGCCTTAATAACTTAAGAAGATAAAACTGAATATACCAAAATTGTAAAATGCATGGGCAGATTATGTAAGTTTAGGGCCTCCGTGCATATGTACCTAAACATCCTCCCCAATCATCCCATAGAGAAGCTAAAAGCCACACAGAGTTTTGGTAGTTTTGTATCACTAAATGGACATTTTGCTCATGTTTTATTAAAATTTTTCATTTTTTATCCAATTTTGAATCTTTGTGTATCATTTTGATTGGGTTTTTTTTTTTTATCTCTTTATCGTTTTGTTCTCAATTTTTGTTTCATGTCTCATTTTGTATCACTGATCAAAAATGCAATCCTCTCCAACTTTTCATTGCTCTTTGAGGTCATTTATGTTCTGTTTGTGCCATTTTTTTGTTTCATTTTGTTTCTCTGTTTCAGTTTTTTCCCGTCACCATCTCATTTTGTAACATATACAAGAGAAGATCAGAGGGCTCGTTTAGGACCTGCAAGAAAGTCTTAATTTGTTTTAATGTAGAACTCTTTCAAAAACTTGCTTGGTGACATTCGGAGCTGTGGTGATGACCTTGAAAATGTATTCTGCATGTTAGTGATGTGTCTTCTTTTTTCTGTCAGCAGTTCACATAAAAAACCGAATGACTCACTGATCTGATGGTTACAGTGTTATAAACATGATAAACATAACCTCATTTCCTTCACACAGCTCCAGCTGTCTGTGGTAAAAAGCAGTCTGTCCCCTTCTGTTTTGGGTAGAGCGCCTCATACACTAAAAGAGAACTAATGGTGTTCTGTGTCTATTTTAAAACTGGAAAATTCTACATCATTTAATGAAAATTGTCTGCTATTGTACCAAGCTGTTATGAAGTTTGTGAGGATGCTCTCTGCATCGATGCACTCCAGAGGAACTCTTAAAAAAATGATAATCTCAGACTGTTAACCATCCTCCATGCATGCAGCATGCGAGATCTCGCAAATTTTTTGCGAGATCCTGAGTTACTTTTGCGAGCGCTTGCAAAAGTTCAATTTTATTTTTTTTTTCTCCCATGTCACTTGCGGGGGCTCCATAGTGTGTAGATTTTTGGTCATTTTTTAAATCCTATAAATTACTAAATCTTTGATGTTAGTCCCACTTTATCTCAGTCCCACTAAGTAGGTAAATAAAGTTTATTTATTGAGCGCTTTTCGAAGACAGGCAGGCAAAAAGCGGTGTACAAGAAGGTTAAAATAAACATTAAGTAACAAAATAGACAATATAAACAATAAAAAAGGTTACATTTAAATCAAAATGTAAAAATATTTGAAAAAGTGTTGATCAACAGAAAGCTTGTTCCTTAAATGAAAGAAACAGGAATGAGACAAAGATTTTACATGCGAGTCAAGGCCTATTCAACACAACAAAACAGGCTGGCCCAAAGGGCCAGCTCTGTGCTAGGATGCCCTCTGGACCCAGTAGAGGGGGTGAGTGACAGGAGACTGGTGGCTAAGCTGTCATCCCTGTTGGACTACATCTTCCACCCCATGCAGGAGACTCTGACAGCCCTGAGCAGCTCCTTCAGTGGCAGGCTGCGGCACCCACGATGTGGGATGGAGAGATTTCGCAGGTCTTTCCTCCCCACTGCTGTCAGACTCCACAACAAAGACTGCAGCTAATCAAACACTAAAACCCATATCACACACACACGTGCAATAAGACTGCTGTAAGTGCAATACTTTTTTCTTGTCTATTTTTCAGTTGTACATAGCACTTGTATTTGTATTCTATTTTATTCTATTGTTCTATTGTATGCAATATTCTATTTAATTCTATTATATATAGTATTTTTATTTTATTTTATTCTATTCCATTCTGTACAGTATCTTA
>VUQR01011332.1:0-12047 GCA_015108515.1 Hemichromis elongatus
ACAATTACGTTCCAGTACCTCGCATGCGCAAAACGTAAGACGACTCGACCTGCGTCATTTCCATGTGTTGTTTATTTACTTTCCGGCTCTTTAAAACGGGCGGCGAAATGATGAGAAAAAGCACCGAATGTTTCAAATGGAATAATAATGAGGTGGAGTTGTTGCTCCGAGTCACAAATTAGTACATATTAATCTTCAATACGGCCATTAAAAACTTTGAGCAAACAAAACAACTGCTGTATGATGCCATCTGACCATCTTGGTTGAAGTGGTCACGTGACTCCATCATATGACTAACATACATCATCGTTTTTAAAAGTCTTCGTTTTGGCCGTCCACACTACGCCAAAACGCTGCATTTACAAATGTATGCGTTTTCGAGAGCGTTTCCAAAAACGCTCCGTTTTCCCTCACCAGAAACTCCGTCTCAGTGTGGACAGGAGGACATAATGGAGACAAAACGATCCGTTTTCAAACGAAAATGCATTAGTGTGGACGTAGCCTCAATCAGCCATGGTTTTGGGTGAGTTCAATGTGACACCTAGCCCTGTGATGTGATTTACAGATGTCAGATTGCCCAGGATGTGAGTGGCCGTTAAGGTGTCTGGGAAGGGATCTCAAAACTGGATAATAGATGGCAGACAGTCGTAAACCACTGCCTCTGTTCAAAGATGGCCGTTCACAGTGGACATACATGGCTTCTTTCACTCCCCTTTCAAACCATCTGTGAACGCCATTCAGCTTTTAGAGACGTTTTGTTTTTTTAGTGTGAGATAATCAATAATGTTCTTTTAGAGGCATTTATAGATCAGTAATGCTGCTCATTGTTTTTAGTCTGACCAGTTCAACAGCCACAGTTGAGAAAAGCCTTATGTGACATCAAAAGATTGTACAAATCCCCACAGTATTGATACAAATGGATGAAAGGCAGGGTTTGTATTATAATTAGTCTTCTAACAAAGGCTATGTAAAGGTATGGGTTCACATTTAATAACCCCTTTATTGCAGGCCTTTTTCAACAGACTTAAAGGTAATAAAGGTAAAATGAAAACTGGAAAATTAATTGCCTCAGGAAAGTTGCTCTAAAACTCCAGTTGAAAATGATGACCTGGGCTCGGTAACTGAGGGAAAATGCGATGTGACACCACTGACAAGCTGTGCTACACTTCAAAACATTACTGAGTCCTTTGGGAGGGTTGGGTTTTGATGTGAAGGCCGGCACACTTCACAGCTAGAAAAGCCTTTTATCAGTCACTCGAACTTGCTTTGAGAACTGGGGGTATTTGTAGGCTCTGTAAGGCCTGAAACACATTGGAAGTTAGTATGAACCACTCACACACTGTACCACAACACTACAGCTTCTCACAAAAAAACACCCACAAAATCATTATTATTATTATTTATACATGCCACGAAAGCTGTGAGCACTTGGACTCTGGTTAGAAATTGGACTGGTATTTCTTATTTTTGCTCTGCATTATTACTCTTTTATCCTATGAACAGGTGCAGCAAATATCTGATTTCTTTTTGCAGAATTAAGCAGAATCATCACTAATGTCTAATATGAAATGTCATTCTGATCTCAGTGAGTTAATATAACAATGTTTTCACCCAACTGGTGAAGTGACTTCATATTATATCCCACAAAGTGCACATGCTACATAAGTAATGGTAGTAATCGAATTTGCATCTTCAGGAATTTAATTTAGGGCTACTGAGAAAATAAAGTTACTTTTTGTTTAATAGCATAATTACCAGTCGACAAGAAGCAGCACTATAGAACTAATAGTAAATATTTAAATCTAACTAAATCTAGTCAATAGAGTGAATTGATGTAAATGCATACTTATGACATTTTAGCTGTAATATTATAAAGGGACTATAATGCAGAATGTAGATATTGCCCATCCAAATACTGACCTTGAATTGGAGCTAGACAGGGTTCTAGCTCTCAGTTAGATGGTGATCTCTTATTCATGGAGGATGATTATTCACAGAAATGAGTGACCCTGAGCTAGGCAAAGCTTATCTAAATTCTTTATTGTGGATGATGCACTTTATATATTTATAATACTTTTTCACCTGGAAACTAATTTAGTGTCTGTAATGAACCCATTTTTATTTCATGTTAATTTAGAGTAGTAGGCCACTATTTTAAGCAAGCAGGGATTGCAACCATATATTCATTGCATAAGAGTGAAATCAATAGAAGAGTTAAAAAAGAAAAATCATCCTTTTCTTTTGCAAACCAGTTTCCTTCACAGTTTCATCATCTGTGGTACTTTTACCTTTTAATTAAGACATTCTGGACCACACACACTTGGTTTGTATCCATCCAACAGCACTGCTACCACTAATGAGTTAAGTATGTCTAGAATCTCCCAGCTCAGTAGACTAGGTCATGGCAGAGGGATTAACACCATTTAAATCCTTATCAATTTCAGTCATCATTTGTTTCCTATTTAGAACCATATGCTTTTAGTTTCTTCGCTATTGTTAAAGCTTTCTTTACTTTATAATCTGTCTATACAACTATAATAGACCCCAAATGCCATCTTTATTACCAAATGAAAACATAAACAGTATAGTACTATAGGTCAAGATGTTGTGGGGTTATCATATGAATATGTACATCACATGAAATCTGTGTACATTGTGATATTTTACAAAGGGTAGCAGAAACATTTATTGGCATATTTCCTGCTTGACCATAATTAATAAAATATTTATTAACTCTGTTATATAAATAAACAAACTGCAAGTTGTTGGAGAAATATGAATATATAGGCACCACATATTTTTCAATGGTGAGATATGATTGCACTCTAAAGGGACATGTAAAAACATATAATGTGATAAAAAAAAATGTTGGCACTGTAAAACTAAAGACAACATGATTACCCTTGATGCTTGGATGTGCTGCAGATCTTATTGTGCCTTGCGGAGCTTCCTGTAGTCCTCTGTTGCAATAAGATTTAGTATTTAAAAAAACTAAAAGAAATGTGTGAAAAATCCCTGGATATCATAATTTTCCAGGCTTTTTTTAATTTGCTTTTTTTTTTATTGTTTTGTTTTGTTTTTTCCAGGAAGCCAAACAAATTCTGATCTATCTACTCTGCCTGAGCCTTATTAGTCAGAGTTATATGACAAGGTGTTTTTGATTCATAAGTCTGCTGTGATCTAATTTCATTTCAAGCAGGAATAGAGTCCCTGCATTTATCATTAGTAACACAAAGCAAACCAAAGCTATAAAAGTGTCATGCCCAAATAAAAATGGAAGAGAAGTCTAATTTTATTGAAACAATGAATTAGATTAAACTGTTTTGAAAAATATGAATGCAGTTATCTTGACGGGATGAAAACAATAACTTAAGTGGACATGGCTAATTTCATAGCAAACATGTTGCCGTGTTGTAATTTGATTTAGGATTTTCAAAAACTTTGAAAAGCAATTTTTAGAGAAATTCTTCTTACAGGAACTGTTCCAAATTAAGAACCCAAAAAGGTGGTTGGACAATGAAAAGTATCAGAACTATAACCTCAAATCCTAACAAGGTGAATGTGTTTTATTTGTTTTTATTTACTAAAAACAAAATAAAACAAAAAAGAAAGAACAAATAAAAACAGTTTCACATACAAATCATTTATATGTAACGCCACAAAATTTTACATAATATTCTGAAAAATCTGTTGTTACTGTAATGATTAGATTCATAAGAAATTTAATGGAATTGTGTGCCAGTTTGCTTATGCACAGCATAGTTAAACTGGTGTATTACAAATAGACTATTGCTTACCACTGCACTGGCTGATTATCAGGGTCCCTGTTAAACAATTCAAGTTTGATTTGCTCGCTAATTCACATTTGGCGACAAATGCACCAGTGCAAACTGGAGGTTAGTGCTTGTTTAAAGCCAAATGGATCATATTCAAAATTTATAGAGGTAATTCTGAGACCACAAAACTGGATTCCTTCTGCTGCTTGGCTATGCTTACAAATTTAGTCCATTAGAGTTATAAACACAATCAGTGACAAAAGATGACTGTCCAAATCCCACCTAGGATTGAGTCTGAATTACAGAGAATACATAGCTAGTAAGAACAGGATATCCCATTTCCTGTAAGATAACTGAAAACACACCGATAAGGGAACGTAAATATATTCTCTCCAAGTCCATATGATGGATGTAAAGTGGTTGGGCAATGTACCTTTAAGTATCCTTACGTAAGTTGCAGCAAGCAGACTTTCCTCGCCAGTACCCTGACATACCCTGTTTCCAGGGAGGAAGGTGAAGTTGGAGAACACTTCACCACATTACCATGAATGTTGAAGAGATGTGTCGACCAAGATAACCCCACATATATGCACCCTTGAAGTACTCAGGTCAAGTTCAGTTTTTCAGGTTACTGGTGACAAAGGCTTTAAATGGCCCATTTGATCATTTACTGCATATTATTGTTGCCAACATTAAGAATCAACAGAACATTTCTGATCATTTCTCTAACAATATTCAGTTAACTATGCAGAAGATAAATTGCACAATCTACTGGAAGCAGCGGTGCAGTATGAGCTAAAATCTTGTATTTAAGGATTTGGCAACTTTAGTCAATTCTGTTTATTTGCTATTTATTTACTAAATCTTGGTGACAGTATCAAAGACCTTGGCAGATCTCAGTAACGCTGCCTCTGGCACTAATGTTTGAGATAGCTGCTGAAACTTGTTACTTAGCTGAAACATGTATTGTTTGAATATCATAAGCTTTATAAATCTCTCTTCCTAAACTGGGACACTCATACAAATGTGATGAATGAGACATCAAGCAAAGCACACATTCTTAAAAATGTTAAAAAAAAACAACAACAAAAAACATATAAACATTGGTAAGAATAACCTGAATCACTGGGCTTTTGATTTTGATTTTGTTTTTAAGATTACAATTTGGCTGAATTACTGAAGTCTTGCTCAGCATTTTTAAGAGCACTGAGGCTCTCAGTAAAACATTTAATCAATCCTGTAATATTTTCTGGGTCAAAAGTTATGGAACTGGATGGTGTGTGTGGAATGCCTTTATTCAACAGGGCTGTCATCATAATTGTATAATTATTAGCGATGACAGTTCTCATTTCGTGTAGACACTTAACACTTTGTTGAATTTATTACTCAGTGGTGACCCAGCACTGGCTATTTCACTGTGTAGAGTTTGCAAAATATAGCAGTGTGTTGAAAAGACACATTCGCATTTTATAAATTGCCTTTATATGGAGTACAGACAGCTCGGTTTGTAATTTTCAAAAATAAATAGGAAGTATCTCATATTTTAGATCAAGTAGCATTGGATAAGTAGGGGTGTTATAAACCCCATTTACAGTTTTCTAGATTGCTTTAGCTATTTTTTTCATTCCCAGCACTAAATATTATTTTCTTTGAAAAGCATATAAATTTAACATAGCATGAATAACCTGCAAATACTATAACTCACACAATTTTATTCATGCATCAAAATAAAGTTACTGTGTTAGTGAATAATTCATGTCTACCAAACTGACAAAGTTTATTTGAGATTGACATAATATTTTGTCAGAATGATTGAGAAGGATTCTACAAGTCTATTCCTAACAGTCTTGCCCTGCACATCTTCACAGACCTCCTCTAACAGACTAGTGTTTTTTCTGGGGACAATTCAATAATATTTCATAGTATTTAGATGCTAATTTCTATCATCATTTACACTTCCCAAAGCAAATGAACACTTATGCATAAAGACTTCAACCTACAGTTATTTCATCTCTTGTAGTGATAAAAGAAGCCAACAACCGGGGAGTATGTTTTAAAACATCAATTTTGTTAGTCCATATGAGAAGGTCACTTGATCACAATTAAGCTGCCTATACCAAGCAGACTCTCACTCACTCGCTTGAAACCAGATATCTTTTGTGGGTACAAGCACTTGTTAATTAAAGTCTATTGGACTCCAGCCATGTCATTTTCATTTATTTTTAAGTTCTTTACCTCGTAGAATATAACTAATTTGTACGATTAGCCAAGTTAGATAATAATTAGACTTGATGGCACAAACTGTTCTTTGACTGTAAAAAAAGACAAAAACATGTTTTCTTCCCTTGACAGATTCATTTAATTACTCCTGGTGTCTGTGGGGAATTATGGAGAAATGGCTTTGCTTTATAGCCTGACATATTTAATCAGTACTTCGGTGGATGGATCAACAAAGTATGCATGCTTTTTCAGATATGGAAGCCATTCAACACTTCTAATGAAGCTCTTGATCAATGTCAACTTAATGACGCTCTGTAAGTGGACTGTACACTCACCCACATTGTCAATATGGTGAGAGGGTTTTTTAAGATATTACTTAAAGGGGAAAACCACTGACACACACCCTATATTTTAAATGATACCTTAACCACTATCTATCAAGGTACAAAAATACCTATAATGATTTTGCAGTTGATTTCATGTGCACTCTGTAGAAACAAAAAGTTGTAAATGTGACATCAGGAAGATAAATTGATTTAAACTCCCAGTGGGCTTAGATGAAAGAGCCCCTAACTATCCCTTTTGCAAAATGTATGTAGTATACGCCATCATCAAAGGCCAGAACTTCTCTTCTTGAATTCCATTACTATATCAGTAGCTATTCACTTCTCATACTACACTCACATTAAGGTAATCGACATCCATAATAACATTCATAGAGCATCACTGAAAATTTAGTTGAAGAAAAAAATGAGACATTTTTCCTGCTGCGTAATGGACTAGGAGGTGAGCAGCAGACTAGCAAGCCAGTTGCTAACAGACTGGTGGTTAGCTTACACAGGAGTTAGCGGTTGGTGGCAGGCTAGTTCTAGTTTCAGGGCTAGACAAGGGATTCAGGGTGGCCACCATGGATTTCCTCAGTTCATCAATCCCAGACCAAAACTAATTAATGACTGAAGTCTCCATCTCCGAATACCGTGTTTTGACAAAGGCTTGACCTTCAAAGAATCAAAGGCTTAGAGCTTAATTTTCATTGAACATTTTATGACAAAGGAGCTGATATAAACTGACATTACTTCCTAAAATTCCTCAGAGGAAATTCTAGCATCCACTGGGTCCCTGGCTGTTCACATTGTAGGATAACGATCTTAGAAGATGAAACCTAAATGTAGGATACCACGGGGCAGAATTAAAAAAAACCCAAATTAAATTTTTTAAACAAAAAGCAAACTCCCTTATACATGAAAGCATGAAAGCAGGCAATAGAAGCAAATTAATCCAGTAGGGTAGGCAAAAGGAAAAATGAGAAAAGTCTCCAAAATGTCACTAGGACAAGAGGAAACAAAGACTTAATCACCAAGATTACAAAAATACACTAAGTAATCCAGGAAACAGAAGGTACACCAGAAGGCCATAGAGCAGCTACAACAAGACAATCTAAAGAACAAGTGCAGGGACGCACATACGCACACTGAGTAGACTGATGACTACTTAAAAGCAAACATAAAGGACAACAGAGAATACACTTAACAGGAGGTGGCACACAGTCACAAGACTAACAATGACAAGAATTATTAACTGACAGTGTAAATAGACTAAGATTACGAAATTAAACAGGAACAGAATGAATAGAAGAAAATAGAATAGAAAAGACTTTGTGGTGTGACTTAAAGTCAGCTGGGCTATTGGAAGCAAGAACGAAACAGCTATAGAATAACTGCATTTTGAACTGTTTCAAATACAGTGATATGTAGAGAGATCATTTGGAATTGAACATTATTTAATTCTGATTAAATAATGTTCAATCAATCAATATATGGAGATTAGATGCTGATCACCCTTACAGCAGAACAGACTCACAGTGATGATAAGATTTAGGACAGGAGCCCCCAGAGTCTAAATGCTGGTGGTGGTGAATATGAAGGTGGTTGTTTGATAGAACTGCAATATAAATAAAAAGGACCCCAACTGACTTATTTAGCGTGGGCAGGACTGATTGAGAAAATGAATAGCTTACGAAAGACTGAGTAAAGGGGAAATTGCTAAAAGTATAAAACTACAGTATTTAGTCCTAATCTCTTAGTAAGAACAACATTAAGTTTCACATATCTGTTTCAGAGCTTCAGCAAATGCGACAGGAAGAACCATCTAGCCTCATTTACAGTTTGCTGTGTCATGTGTCTAGCTTAAGGGAGTCTGACTAATTCTGTCTGAAAATTATCCTAAGAATACTAAAAGTATTATTGCTCCCAAACAGGGCATAATAGGGATTTGGGGTGAATGCAGTGTCCAGCTGTCCAGGCATGGCTGCCAATATCATTTTAATGCAAATGAAGCCACATAAACCACTATAAAAATGAACACTTATTTGGAATATAGCTGACAGAATACAGAAACTCTTTACTATTCTTGGCCAAAGGGGATATTTATATGGAGCCATTATGTTGCATTTTGGGGTTGAAGGTAAAAAGCAAGATTTTTGTATTGATTTAAAGCAGGGAGGTGGTAGAGAATGTTAACGAACATTTCTTCTTCTATGGTGTGCCCTATGCCTTTTTCCCTGCATCTCTCTTTAGCACTGAACAATGCAGTCCTTAATGTCCTGTCATTTGTGTGGGGCTATTACTGTTCGCAATGTTCTCATTGGACCATATAAAGCGTGATCACACAAAGGGGAAAATTTAATTGAGCACATGTCAGTTTTTCATAAAAAATGCATGTGTAAAACTAATATGACTATAAGGGTGGTTAGCCGAAGAGTCTTCACTGAGGTGAATGAGATAAGTAACGGCCCTCAGCTTATTGACAGTGTAGCAGCCTTGATGTGGACAAAAAAAATCACTGTAAAACAGAAATTTAATTTATATCTTTATATTATTTATATTGAGGATGCCTATTTCAACTGTTCAGATGTCATGTTTTTCTCTACAAAATGACAATTGATCTTACAGCCATAAAGGAGTCCTGTTCTGACTAGACCCACCCCCCACCCACCCGTTTCCAAATCTATTATGAGACTTCAAATACCCCCTTCCCACCTCACAACATCCTTGGAGACCAAAAAGGAAGGCAGCGTCAGCTGAACATTCATCGTGATCAAAGTGAAACCTGTGTATCCTTAGAATACCCCTTCTTTAACACACAGCTTCCAGATTATCTCTGTTCATCTGTACCCAATCCTACACTTTGTCCTGTCTTACAGAGTGCAACCTTCCACAAGAAAGGGATGGACGTCAGATGCAATTAACCCAAAGTGCATCCAGCACTTTACTTTCTTTCTTTTTTTTAAACTCTTTTCTAAAAGAGATCCTCATTCAAGCTTTCACTGTCTTATACTCCTCCTTGTCCTCATGTAGAAACTAAATGACATTTTGTTAACACAACAGAAATTTCACAAGTGATGATGTTCAGAGGGGGTTAAGAAAAAAGTAACAAATAATTAAATTGGCATGTTTATTTACATTTTGTAAATGCAACTTGAAACATATAAAAAAAAGCAAACTGAAGCTGCCCTACGATTTGTTTGCTGATGTAAAGTTTCTGTGGGTTCTCTCTTAGGAAATTGAGAATATCACACATTTGGTTTCTGGTCATTTCTATCCATTCCCCCTCTGCTTATCCAATTCTGGGTCGCCAGGGGCTGGTGCCTATCCCAGCTGCCACAAGAGGAGAGGCATTGTACACCCTGGACAGATCACAAGTTTGTTGTGGGGCTAACGCAGACAATCAGAGACAATCATTTGCACCCACATCCACACCTATGGGAAATTTAGAAGCACAAATGAACTTACCTCCAATTAATTATCTCACTAACAGCATGTCTTTGCTCTGTGGGAAGAAGACGTACACACATGAGGAGAACTCCACAAAAAAAGCCCCTGGCCAGATGGTGGATTCGAACCCAAGACCTTCTTGCTGTTAGGCAACACTGGTAAAGCTGGATTATTACTCAGTGAGGCTAACTGGCATTCTGTTATTATGTATTGCCTTAAAAAATGTAATTTCTTGATGATTATCTTTTCTCGTCTGTTATTTTTGCAACTTAACACATATAGTCTGCTCTATTTTTGTGTATTTTTTTTTTAGGGAATAAAGGTGCTGTGAGACCTATTCACACCAATTATAAGTTATTCAATTTCTTCAAAAAGATTTCTCATGACAAAACTTACTCATTCATCTTACTGAAGCTACATACTTGAAAACAACAATTGTGAGCTCAAAAAAAGAAAGAAAACTGTACTTAGTACGTAGTAGATTGCAGCTTAACTTTTTTTTAAGGTTAAAAGAATAACTACATTTGCCCCAAAAGATTCTGTGTTTGAGGGGGCTCCTAATATTGTTTGAGCAACACTGCTGAAGGAATAAGACAAATATCTATTTGTTTTATTACTCAATACTTCTCCAAACTGAAATACTGTGTTTTTTTCTTCTCAGAATTGTGCTGCTTTGTGTTGTATGTGTAACATCTTCATATTTTTACATAACTTTCTTTGTAAAATCATCTACTCTGCTGCTAGCACAATTATCTGTGTTTATGACTAGCTCCTAAACACCACGCCATTCATATATACAGCCTTGAAGCTAGATTGTTAGCTAATAACCAGCTGTGACCACTTGCCTGATTGCCAGTGTTAAGGTAGGTGAATCTGGAGATATCCTGTCTAAACTGAGCTTGCTTCATAATGCAGGGCTCTGATTAGTTTCCCTTTCTTCACTGGCAAATTAATGTTCAACATGACTTTTGAATCATGATGACATGATTCAAATTACAGCACCCCTATAACTGACGGGTGATGGTATTCAGGCTCTGATTACTACTTTTTTTTTTTTTTTTAGAATTTTTCAGAAGTGTTTTACAGTACAAGAAAAGCCAAGTAAAAAAAACACCAAATTCTACTTGTGCGGTTTTATTAACCTGAACTATTTATTCAGTTAATTTTTGCCATGAGCTGTAAATTAAAATAAAACACGGTAGAAGAATTCTGCTAGTCTTTTCAAAGAAGAAATACTCAGATGTTATTGTTTCCTTCATCTTCCAGATGCTGAACTTTACTAAATAGAAGTTATAAGAATGCTGGGGAAGTTGATGAATTTGCCTGAGACAGAAACTGGCCTGATCATGCCATATGTGGCAAGGAGAGCTGATAACACAACATTGCAAGCCCGAGTCTAGCAGCAATGACCCACCTTGGAGTGAGGAAATCTCCATCTGCTGACTGTCCAAAGCTCAGCTGGACAATCTACTCAAAAAAGATTTGCCCCCAAAAATAGACAGACAGGAAAGTAGCAGCTATTTGCTCTTCCTGTAGCACATACCAGCATGGCCTAAGCAGGAGTATAAGCTATAACTGCCTGTATGATGTATTTATTTCAGGAAATACAATACAAGCAACATTTCCTTAAAATGACTGAAAACTAAGTGATATAAGATAGTAAATAAGCTGTTAAGATAAAGGAAAAGTATATATGGTTGTTTTACAAAATATGTCATTTAGTTGTAAGCTTGCAACAAACAATTATATTAATCTATTTTTAGTTAGATAACATTAACTACATAACTAATACTATTCTGAGAAGAAATACTGTTGCTGGGTAAGTATTGAGTTATTGCATTTGCAGAAAAAGAAGAAAAATGTTAAGGCTCGTGAGGATGAGCCGTGTGGAGATGAAAAGGAGGATCCAAATGCAGGCACTCGTGAAGGTGAAACGGTGATTTATTGAGGGCAGGAATACAAAGGGAAAATAGCAAACAGGACATAAGGCTAACTAAACTGGGAAAAACTAAAATTACTAACACACACATAAACACGAAAGACGGAGAACCAAGACAGGCAAAGGTAGATGGCAGGGAGAACACACAGATGGTACTGGGTGATACTCAGGCTGGACGGACAGCGTAGGTAGACAGACAGACCAGCGCCGACTACTAGACAAGACGTGACTAAAATACACACGGAGGAACACGGGGAGATTGCAAACAGGTGGGGAACACAGCTGGAACTAATTGACAGGAAGAGACAGGGGAAGCACTGAATACATTCACATGAGATG